>JASSUY010025987.1:0-12570 GCA_032466535.1 Forpus xanthops
AAAATCCATAACACAGTGCTACACCAGCTACTGCTTAAAGAAAAATGACTGCTGCTGCTGAACCCATGACACACATGTAGCATACTCCATAATTAGGAAACTCAGAAGCATCCCCTGTATTGGGAGTCTGAATAGCTCTATTCCTTCCACTTGGTTTTACAGCAGAGACATTTTCTGCTCCTTGAGAGATTTCTATACCAGTATGTGATGTAGGTGCATCCTGGAATTTTACATATCCTGGAAACTGGGTGAAGAGTGGCAACACAGAGAAGCTGTCTCTGGAAGTCACATATGATTATATTCCTTATGGGTCCAGCAATGCTGTGCAAACTTTTTTTTATCTGATTTCCTGCCAGCAAAGCTCTCAGTTATACCAAACAGGAACAGATTATTTTAATCTCTTAATTCAATCAGCATAACCAGGGACTGTAAAAGAATTTAAAAAAAAAAAAAGCAACACAAGTTAATCGCTTTTATCTCCTGACAGTGAATTTAGTAATTCTTTTCAGTAGCATAAATCTTTATGTTTATTATGGCAAAATTTCATATGACTAATCATATATTTCCATATCAGATCTAAATGTAAAATAATGTAAGGATTCCTGGCAGGACAGGATCAACATGAAAGTAAAAGGATATGAACAATTGTAACCCTGAATCCAAAGTGTAAAGCAGTAGCAAAGGTATGGCTATATTTCAAAGTAAGTCTACAGTAGCAGCTACAGAACAGATCTGACTTCTTCCACAGCTTGGTACAAACCTATATATCAAGATTCACTTTAATCAAAAGATATAGCTCAGAGCAAGAGAATATGGTAAAATTCCTATCTTCTTCTCTCAGAAGATGTCCAGTGTCTATTTATTTAGCTAATTAATCTGCTTTGCATATGACCCATCCAACTCAGAGTCTTCTCTTTCAGAGAGATTAGAAGAATCAAACACAAGAAATATGCAGGAATTAAGAATGAATCCTTGTTTTTTTTTTTTTTTTGTAGTTGTCTTTCTGTCTTTTATGCACATGCTTTTGCAACAATCTAGGTACCACAATGCACAGAAAATATACGAAAATTTGCCTGTGCCATAGTCATGAGTTAGGATTTTGCTGGTTACTCATTAACTCAGAATTGGGCATTTGGTAACTCAGGCATAGTGTCAAAACTGACACCTGGGAGCACATTGCAAGATCCTTCATCAAGGAAGCCATTATTTCTTTATCAACACATAACAAATAAGAGTCTCTCCTGGTTTTGTCTTGATAATGAATAACCTACAGGTAGGTACCTATCAATACACTGGTCTTGTTTTGTATAGTGTTGTGCGTTAAACCTCTGCTGTGTTATATGCACAGGAATACCTGTGCATATATATGCACACATACAAAGACTCCTTCAGTTTCTGTTTAGATCCCTGCCAGCTCAAAAGCCCTAGTCTTAAGTGGTTCTAATAATTCTATAACTCCTACTGCCTACTTTTATATAGTCGCTATAATAGAACTGTGTGATCCCCCAAATTCTGGACAACCATCTTATTTCTAGCAAGGCATTAATAGGGT
Organism: Forpus xanthops; assembly: GCA_032466535.1. Lineage (NCBI taxonomy): Eukaryota > Metazoa > Chordata > Aves > Psittaciformes > Psittacidae > Forpus > Forpus xanthops. The sequence goes on from JASSUY010025987.1 coordinate 1,553, forward strand.
CAAAGATTCACCCTCATTCACTGAGTAACATTAAGCATGAATAATTGGATATACTTTTGTTATTTTTAAACAGCTAAGAGAATCTCTATACCAATAATTTATTTAAAACATTAGCAATGAGATGGTAATATTGAACCCATTAATAACTTCCATTTTATGAATTTCTGTTTTATTTTTCTGAATCAGAAGTGTAAACTTATTCTACTTACAACAATTTTGAGAACCCTGAGAGACTTCTCTATTTTCTCTTAATTATGATAAAGTATAGGGTTCATTGTAGTTTACCAATAGAATATTGGAGAGGGCAAGGCACACTTTTATTCAACATATTTCTAATAGGAAGAAATAAAAAGTCATGTCTGCAGGTCAATGTTGGTATAACCAAGGTCTATTAAGCACAACATTTTTAATTGAAAAGCATGTTCAGGATATCTTCAGGGCTAAATGCAGATGTCCTTGTCCATGAGGGTTATACCACTGAAGTCAATGATTCAGGTCTTCTCATAAAACCTCCATATCTCCTTGAGGTAGAATGAGTTTCCCTCACTTATGCAAGATAGTTTTCTCTTGGGATAGGGTGCTGTTCCACACATAAAAGAATTAGATTTTGTCCAAGTGTTCTACCACTTCTATTAGTACATGCTGAAACACTATCCTGGTTTTAAAGAGTTATATAAACTGTAGTACTTTTTTTTTTCCTCTCATACCTTTTTACCCAAATAGTCCCATTTAGTTTCAAATTCCTAGTTATTATGGCAAATAATGTGCTAAAGATTAAATATAGATAGTGTAACTGTCTTCTACATAAGTAATATGCGACCAATGGCTTAGATTTCTGCTTTTAGACATGGGATGTTTTTATGGGTAATTTGAAATCTTTCCTGTTTTCTGGCTGTAGCTTATATCTGTAAAATGTTTCTGTTGCTGTTTAATTGCCTACTGTCTTAAAGTGTGACAAAAAAAAAGTATAATTTGAAGTCTGTTTCTGACTGAATATAATAGAAAATCTTTTCACTGTTAGGAGTGTCAAGCATTTGGAGCAGGCTGCCCAGACAGGTTGTGAAATCTCTAGCCTTGGAGTTTTCCAGACACAGGTGGATACAGACCTGAGCAACTTGGTCTGATCTATCAGTTGACCCTAGCTTGAGCAGCAATTTGCACCACAGACTTCATCAGCTTCCTTCCAGACTGAATTATCCTACTAACCTATACCGCTAATGCAAGTAATAATTTTGTGCTAGGTTATTAAACTTTTCACTTTCTAACTGACTTTTAATCCCAGTCTCTCCCCACAGTTTAACTCAGCCTTACATAGAAACTGCTGTCTACCAGTGACAGGAGCTGTGGAGCTTAGCACTAGTCTGCTATCTTGGGTAACAGAGAGTTCCTTCGTCCTATGTTAGTGCTAGATGTTTTGCATCTTAGCTACCCTAAACAAGACTTTGTGTTCTCTGTCATGCCCCATCTCTCCCTCTAGCATCCAGGTAGTTATAGATTCAATCTTGTTTTGGTCTGCCTAAAAGAGACTTCATGATGGCAGTTTTGCTTCATGGCCTAGGGCTAAATGGAGGCAGGCAATTTAGAATGGATTTATATGTAGAACACTGCAAGGTGAAAAGAAAGTCCTCCTTTATAGTAGAATAAGCAAAGATGTATGAGGCAGTAGTTTATAATCATCTTTATGCTGTATATTAACTTTAGGTTTTGAAGTTTCTAACAGTGTAGATTTTCATAGAGTATCTTTCAAAGGCCACTACCAATTTCTAAATAACAGCTCCAAAGTGTGATACCATTATAAGTCTTAAAAAAGGACTGACAATTATTTAACATTGGCAAACAATAGATTATTTTCTACTTTCATTCTCAGAAATAAATGAACTCTTTTATATGCCATTAAATTTAAAAAAAAAAAAAAAAAAAAAAGAAAAAGAGAGAACCACAAAGAAAATCAATCTGAAGCAATTATTTTCAACGGAAAATGTGTACCCAAATAGATGCTTATTGATATTCTGAGAAAATAAAGAAGAAATCTTCTAATGAAAATAATCAGACCACCGTAAAAATGGGTCATACCATCTAGTAAAGTATTTGTTCAGTTATACTTGGACAAATTAATGCCTACCATTATTAAAGGCCCATGCAGTTGCAGAAACACAGCCAAATCAAGCAACTGCTCCCTCTTCATTTAAATATGATTGGAATACATTGGAACCATAAATTTTATATATGTCCTGGTATTGAAATCCCAGCAATGTCCTACAATAACAATCTCTGGAGTATTTTGTGCACAGACTGTACAGTCATTTTGGTTTTGGTGGCCTTCAGTCACTATCAGCTATGGATCATTAAATATTGAGCAGATTCACTGGTTAGATCGAGTTCTGGCTGAGAATAGTTAGTATGCATTGGTGAAACATTGTGGTACTTGAGATGGTGGGTAACAAGCCATACTTTCAGCTTCACTGTATGCAAGGATAATCCAGTAAAGAACATGACTTTTTATGGATCTCAGTCTGTAATCTCTGAACAGGACTTCTCATTCAGCACCCAAAGAGTTCAGTGAGTTCAAAATGTATGCCACCTAAAGCATTACAGAAACACACAAGGTTATTCAACATATTGTCTGTCCGCAGCTGAAAGCTATATATGTTTTTACACAACCATTGCAGAGTTGAACTGAAGCTGTTTTCATGACTTATTGGAGACATAAATGTGACTCACCCTCCCAATGAGTGCACTCCTGCCTTATGCATCTAATTATATAAAAAGACTGTCAGGTTGCAAACCAGGAAGGATATTTGCCCAAGCACAAATGTCAAACTCTGGTCATGCCTATGAATCTTGTATGCCTAGGAAATTCTTAGTGCTATCTACAGCGTATTCACGTGCTTTTGGGGATGTTATGCAAGTTCAGTAACTGCATGTGGTTTGGGCTAGCGTAAACCTGCTAATGCAATTTGGATTATATTTTCTATTCCACCTGCTTTCTGTCTTCTATAGTGTAACTGACATCTGTCTAAACTGACAGCAGAAAGAGGGTCCTGTCTGAAGACCAAGCATTACATATCTTACTGATTCTTAGCGTGTAGATGCTTACTGATTCTTAACATGCAGATGCTGTCTAAATAAATTTTGTTCTGCATTTCCCATTACTTAGTATCTCTCTCCCATAGGTAGACCTCCTTTAAAGGGAATGCTGGCTCCTTCATTCCTTCACTGTTGCTCTCTCACTGACGAGATAAAACAGTCACAAATCCTGTGCCTGAGCCAAGCAGATATCAGGGAGCTCTGTCTTTTCACTATGCAACCTAACACCAGGTTGTATAGGGGCCTGTGTCAAGATGGGTAGTTATCTACAGCTGAGTGGCTATAAGCAGAGTGCATATCAACTGAGGAAGCATTTACACTTTTGTAGTATGAATTTGAATCAATTCTGTTTGCCAAGATCCTAGGCATCTGCATTTTCAATTTCCTTATTGCTGAGACATGGCAGATAGTCAGATATTCAATATAATCCTTGCTCTGTTTTCCAATTCGTAGATGTCAGCTAGTAACCTCAGTTATGGTGGTGTATGTATGTATGCAACTGAAATGATTCCGTAAAGATACAGAAGGTTTTTCTAATGAGAAAGCTGCCTACTATTTCTCTATTGTCTGACGAAAACAATGATTTTTTCAAGAGACTTAAAAAAAGGTACACATTTTCTTCTGCAAATATTAACTATAAAATGCAGACTCATAGAACACAAAAATACTTTCAGATTACTGCCTTTTCAGCTTAGCACAGTAGAATAAGAACTAAGTAAATTCTAGCAGTCTCCCAATAACATCTTCAGCTGCGACTTAAAAAGATAGCAGCTCAGTCTATCTAGCTAGAAGGAAATAACTTTTCTTTCTATATAATTTCTGAGCTTTCAGCTTCTGTTGCATGTACATGAACTCTTAATGCCATTCTCCAGTAAATGGCCTTTTTAGAATGCAAATACCTCTCAAAATAACTCTGCTACGCTGAATCTAGCTCTGCTGAACCCCATCCTGTAAGACAACTTATATATAACTTATTTGAAATAGATAATGGAAAATACACTGAAAAAAAAAATCTGTTTTTGAATCCTATTAACTCATTCAGTCCCACAACCAACTAATTAAAAAGTGTCTGCAAGGTATGTGTTTCATAGTTTGCCAATTCTTCGCCCAGTCATCCTCTGTGTTCAGCAGCCACAGAGTAATCAGTCAATAATAATGCTGAAAGTGAGCTCTGGAAATCATCTATTCAAAACCCAACTTGTAACTCAGGTTATTTAGCACCTTATCAGTCAGAGTATTTCCAACAACTATGCCATGGGCTCAGCAGCAGCAGTCATTTTTTCTTTTTCGTAATAGCTGGTGCAGCACTGTGGTTTTGATTTTCGGCTTGGTAACAGCACTGATAACACCAGTGTTTATAGTTATGGCTTAGAATGTTTAGGCTGACCAAGGACTTTCTGAGTCTCATGCTCTGCTAGGGAGGAGGGGAAGCTGGCAGGAAGCAGAGACAGGACACCTGACCAAAACTGGCCAAAGAGGTATTCCATACCACAGCACGTCATGCCCAGGATGTAAAACAGAGAGCAGAGACACAGAAGGGTGGAGGAGTGCACTGCATGTTCAGGCTTGGTATCAGGTGATGGGGGTGCACTGTGTGGTCAGGCTTGGTATCAGGTGAGGGGGGTGCACTGCTTGGTTGGGTTGGGGGGAAATTAGTGAGCTGTTGTATTCTTTCCTTGTATTTCCCTTGTCATTATTATTACTGGTGGTAGCAGTAGTGATTTGTGTTATTATCTTAGTTACTAAACTGTTCTTATCTCAACCTGTGGGAGTTGCATTCATTTAATTCTCCTCCCCATCCCCCTGGGACTGGGGAAGAAAGAGGGGGGAGTGAGTGAGAGAGAAAACTGTGTGAGGCTTAAACCACAACAAAATAGTATTTCAAAACCTCTCTAGAAAATCTATTCTGGTGTTTAATCACCTTGATTGGGACTTTTTTTTCGTATGCCAAGTGAAAATTTCCCTTCTTGTAATTTGTGCCTATTGTCTCATGCATGTCACTGTGAAGAGTCTGCGTCCATCTACTTTGTAAACTTGTTGCATGCAGTTGAAATTTTCATTTAAATCTCTTATCTTTTTGTTCTCTAGGCTAAACAACCCAGCTCTCTTAGCCTCTTCTTATGTAACATTCTCTAGCCCTCAGTGTTCTTAACACTTTTCCATGGGACTTTGGTTTCTTCTGCTCCAGCACTGAGGACCTGAAAGGCAAATACTGTATTGCAGGTGTGTCTCAATAAGTGCTAAGTACAGTGAATAATTGTCTCTGTCAATCTGAAAGCTACACTCCAGCTACTGCAGCCCAGTGCAGAGTTAGCCTTCAGCACTGTAAGAGCAGAAGACAGCTAATCTTTTGTTTCAACCAGCAGAAGAAGCAACTATCCACCAGCCTGTGCAATTGTAGGACATTATTCAGAAAGTGTTTGGCTTTTCTAATCATGTCCCTCTATGCCTGAACAAGGTTTCTCTTGCTCTCCTTGGTTGCACATCTTTCAATTCCTTTTTCAGTGTTCAAGCTCAGAGTACTGTATTCAATCAAGGAGGCTTGTCTAACCCATTCATTGTCTTGCACATTGGGCTAGAGTATTATGTTTTGAAGAGATTGTCTTTAAAGAAAAATCTGCTAATTTGTGCCTTGTTGCCCTTTAGAACAAGACTCCATCAGGATCCAGCCAATCAGAAAAGCCTAAATACCTTCTCTTGAGGTCCAAGGGGTTTATTTATGTACTATTGCCTGTAGGATCTTAAACTATTCTGTCTTACAATCATTGTACTCATGGCTGTCAGCTGTCACACCACCAGTACACCCATCAGAACCTGTGTCAAAAAATTGCCTCTAAAGCACTGGAGAAATTGTTTGCCACTTGTGCTGTCCCACCAAATCTCCACAGTCCCAGAAATGCCATACCTCTACAGATTTCCATGGACTTCTTGTTCCTCTTTGTCCATGTTGCACATATCTTGGAAAAAAGTTGAGACGACAACAGGCTGCACATCCCACTCCCCAGCCTGAGAGCAGGGCAGGTAAGAGAGAAGCATCGGTTATCTCCCTGAGGATATGCACGGGACAAAGCCAGGATATCAGCCCATGGTTGGGGGTCCAGAGCTGACCTACTGAGGGGAATTGTGGTCAGACCCAACCCTGGGTGAGATGGACAGGGTCATGGAGATGGGACAAAGGCCTTTTGGGGATATCAGCTTGTGGATCAGGGACAGGCTCTCTATTTTCCTGGAAAATTGTCTTACTTTTTGTTACTCTGCCAAGAGGGATGTTGAGCCTCCTGTGCAGCAATATGTCAGCCAGTGATCCCTACTGCTGTAACTTGGCAGTCGGTCCTGGGGCAGTAGGTAAGACTTTGTCATGGAATCAGTTCATTTGGCTCCCAGGAAGAGAGAAATCTATAAACATCACTCTTTAGCACCAAGTAGCCCCCAAAACTTCTTCACTTCTGTGGCCTCCAAAAGAAGAGAAGGGGCAATAGACAAAATTTTATACATTTTCTGAACTCTTTTGAAACTTCTTGCTATACAAGAAGAAAAAAAGAGAAACTGTAAAAAGCTTCTCTAATTCTGAATTTATGGTGACTTTCAGCACTTTTCTCACTATAAAAAAGCAATCAAAACCTCTCAAGATATTGTTGATGTCACTGTAGTTGTTGCTGTGGTGGTGATTTCAATTCTCCATTAAGTTAGACTAACTCATGTCCACAATAACAAAAGATTATAGGAAAAAATTAAAATAAGTGCACTATATAAAGCCTGTTTAAAAAAATAGCAGTACTGTTAAAGCTCAATGTAAAAATACCGGAAGTGGTTAATATATTTTATTTTAATATAGATTACTATAAAGAAAATGCAGTTTGTAATAGCAAGGCCAGAATAGAAACAGAAGATCTTGAGTTACAGATTCTATTCTTCACATTTGTGAAAAGCCTAGATCTGCTTTATTAAATTGGTCTCCTTTATCTATGATGCCAATATAATATATTAAAAAGTTTATGCTTAATACAATTTATGCTTATACACTTTATGAATTCTACTTATGCATTGTTATAACATAGTGTATTATTTTATTCTCATTTCCATCATTGTACTTTTTTTTAAGGTTTTAATTACTCACAAAGCGCAGAAGTGGAATAGTTAGTTCAGAGAAGCATAGAAGAAACAGCAACAAGAATCATAAAACCAACTAAATCAAAGAAGGACCCATAAGAAATGGCAAGCAGTAGATATTTTTGCATTTTTCTAGATAACAAAAATTAAACCTGAAATGAGACCTTCTTAATCTCTTTCAGGTAAAATTAAAAATAGTGGAAATCTCTGTAGTTTGGTACGATTGTGATATTACAACCCTGTTAGTCTTTCTCAGCACTTTAAAAGCTTCCATTAAAAAATTAAGTAGCTAATTATTTTACTTTTTAATGTATTTTAAATACATAGCTTTTTAACTATAAAATTCATTGCTAAGGAGGACTAATACCCACATTTATTCATGGTTTTTAAAGTCTTCCACATATGACATTATTAACATTAAGATACTGTTGGACATCATGACATAAAATTTACAAGCAACAACACATTTCTTTGAGTTTTCAGTTAAAGTCCATCATTAGACGGACAGTACAGACTTAGAGCTTGCAAAATTTTTTGTTCTTCAAAGTATTAAAAAAATTTAGAGGCAAATTTTTATGAGTGCTAACAAAGACAGTGTGGAGCCATGCCAGTTTGCACCAGCTAACAGTCTGGCTTCTGAGAGTGAAAGGAGTCAAAGAAGTGACTATAGTGTCATTATCTGTTATTTTAAATCCACAGACACAGTTTGATGTCAGTGTATTAAACGGTATAAATTAATCAACAAGAAGGAATAGAGAAAATGAGAATCAAGACCACTCTCCTTCCCAGTGCAACACAGAAACAACATGGTCTTAGTCACCAATCAGCATAATTAATGTGTCCTGAAGACTTCCTTTGTGTATTCCAAGCAGGGATATAAAATGTGGCCATTGTGTTGAGAAACCTTCTGACTGATACCCAAGAGTTATTGTGAGAGGGAAAACTACCAGCATCTAATAGAGACTTGAAGTTAGGAGAGGTAGTGGGGAAACTTAGTAGTGTGTATGAATCCCTCAGATGTATTTGAAGCTTGCTAGTATGTTAAGAAAAGATGACTATTGGAGGTTTCTTTAGTTGGTTATTATGGTCTGTATGACTTTCAGCTTCTAGTTAAACATGACTCAACTATTTTTTGAGTGGTTACATAGGTAACACATCCAGCATATTTTTCATCTCAGTTTAAAATAGAATATTAGAAACTTATCTTTCAAATTGTCAAGGAAGTATGTCATATTGTTTAAGGAAATATTTCTACCCTCTAGCCTTTAAATCAATGTACACTTCTGCTGACTTGCAGTGTTTAAATTCACTTATGTACAGAAAGTCCACATTAATAATGCGTCAAATCTGTCAGAAAGGAAGTTCCAAACATCTCCTTTCAAAGAATTGCAGAATTACAGAAGGGCAGAGGTGGAAAAGGACCTATGTCATCTGTGTCAAGCCCCTGCACAGAGGGATGTCTGCTACAGCAGATTAATCAGGGCCATATCCTGTCAGGTTTTGAATAGCTCCAGGGGCAGAGAGTCTACAATCTTTCTAGAAAACCTGGCCCTCATTTACTCAATCATCCTCACAGTATTTTTACAATTTTTTCATATGTTTAAACAGAATTCCTGTATTTCAGTTCATGCCCATTGCCTCTCATTCTTTCATGGGGCACCACAGAGAAGAGTCGGGCTCTGTATTCCTTGCCCCCTTTCATCAGGTCTTTATATACACTGATAAGATCCCTCCTTTAGCCTTCTCTTCTCCAGGCTGAATAGTCCCAGCTCTCTCAGCCTTTCCTCATGTGACACATGATCCAGTCCCTTAAACATCTTTCTTGCCCTGTGCTGAACTCATGCCAGTTAGTCCAAGTCTCTTTTTGCACTGGGGTGTCCACAACTGGACACAGCACTCCACATATTGCGGAGTTTAAGATCCTTAGGGCAGTCAGGATGGCACACAGCAAGTTTGCAACTGTGGACTTCAGGAAAGCAGACTTCTATCTCTTCAGGGTTCTCCTTGGTAGTGTACCATGGGATAAAGTCCTGGAGGGAAGAGGGGCCAGAGAAAACTGCTTAATATTCTAGGATTACCTCCTCCAAGTTCAGAAGCAATGCATGCTAACAAAGAGAAATTCAGGCAAAAATATTAGAAGTCCTTTCTGGACGAATAAGTAGCTCTGGACAAGCTCCAACACAAAAAAAGAAGCCTAGAGACAGTGGAAGCAAGGATAGATAGTCTGGGTGGAATGCAGAGAAAGTGTCCAAGTAGCCAGGCATCATTTTAGGAAATCTAACCCCCTGATAGAATTAAATCTGGCCAAGGACATCATGAGCATCAAGAAAAGCTTCTATAGGTACATCAGTGATAAAAGGAAGATTGGCAAAAATGCGGGCCTCTCCAGAAAGAAACAGGACACCTGGTTACCTGGGACATGGAGATGGCCAATGTACTCAATGAATTTTTTCCCTTGGTCTTCAGCAGCAGAAGCTCCAGCCACATTGTTCAAGTCACAGAAGGCAAAGGCAAGGACTTGGAGAAGTCTGCTGTAGGAGTTACTGCCTGCTGTAGGAGAAAATAAGGTTCAGGACCATCTAAAGAACCTGAAGGTGTACAAGTCCATGGGCCCTGGCAAGATACATCTATGGGTCCTGAGGGAACTGATGGATGACATGGCTAACCCACTACTCATCATATTTGAGAAGTTGTGACAGTCCAGTTAAGTCATCACTAAGGGGAAAAAACCTCTCTTTTGAAAATGGAAAAAAGGAGGACTTGGGAAACTAAAGGCCAATCAATCACATCTTCAGTGCCTGGCGAAGTCATGGTGCAGAACCTCTTGAAGATTATACTAAGGTACATGGACAATAAAGAGGTGATTGATGACAGTCAACATGGCTTCACTAAGGGCAAATCATGCCTGATAAAACTGGAAGCCTTCTACGATGGTGCCACATTGCTGCTGGATAAAGGAAATGCAACGGATGTAATCTACCTGCAAATTACACATACACACACAAATGTATTGACAATGGAAAAAGAAACAAAATAAAGGCTTTCCAGTTGCTGGTACTTAGATCTTTCAGTCATACTAACATTATAAGTCAGTTCCTCTCTTTCAGGCTCATTGATGTCTACTGAATATGTTAAAATTAGGTATTCTGCACATTTTATCTTTAATGGGTTAAGGCTACTGGATCGGTAAAGGAATGAAATCAGGTGAAAGCCTGTGTGACTCTGAAAACTGAAATAGCCTCTCAAAAGGAAGTGCAGCAGGAGGGTCAGGAGACCTCCTTGGATGAATAAGGACCTGCTGAGGAAAATTCAAAGGAAAAAAGAGGCTTATAAAAGATGGAAGCAAGGACAGGCAGCCTGGGAAGAATACACGGATGTTGACTGGGAAGCTAGGGACCAGGTTAGGAAATCTAAGGCCCACTAAGAATTAAATATGGCTAGGGATGTTAAGGATAACAGGAAGGGATTCTATAGGTACCTTGCAAATAAGACAGGCTAGGGACAACGTGGGCCCTCTCCATAAGCCATTGGGAGAAGTGGCTACCCTGGATTTGAAGAAGGCTGCGGTTCTTAATGACTTCTTTGCCTCGGCATTCACCGGAAAATGCCACCAAAGTCTTGTAAGGCAGATGCAGGGACTGGGAGAATGAAGTTCCTATGCCCACTGTAGGAGAGGATCTGGTTCAAGACCATCTTAAGAATCTGAACACATACAAGCCCATGGGACCTGATGAAATCCATCTGCGGGTCCTGAAGGAGCTGGCAAATGAAGTTGCTAAGACACTGTCCATCATATTTGAAAAATCATGGCAGTCAGGTGA
>JASSUY010025990.1:0-15047 GCA_032466535.1 Forpus xanthops
TGTCTGCAGTGCTCAAGGCCAGGTTGGACACAGGGCTTGGAGCAAGCTGCTCTATGGAAGGTGTCCCTGCCATGGCAAGGTTGGAGCTGGAGGAGCTTTAAGGTCCCTCCCAACACAAACCAGTCTGGGATTCTCTGATTACTGTACCAGGATCATGAGACATCCCTTGTTTCTCTTGCCGTAAACTAGAAGGTATCTTTTTTCTACCTGCTTTGTAATAAGCATAGGAACAAATGCACTATAAATGGTAATCAGCTTCCTGGGTAGTGCACAAGGATGCAATTGAAAAACCTGGACCACAAAACACGCTTGTAGCACCTGTGTATTGAGGCACAGTATCCAGGACCACAGGTTACCCAGGTACCCGTTCCGGGACAAGGGAAGTAGCAGAGATCTGAGAAGTGTGGTGCAGCTCTGCCTTCATACGTGTCCCAGAGTGGAGGAGCTGTGTCATGGTACTCAGGCTAGGACAGTTTCCGTCCCATGCAGCAGTGAACATGGCAGGGAGCTGCTGCCTTGGGTGAAGAGGCTGCCCTGTGCCTCTGACTGTTCAATGTCCACTGAGGGCTTCTGTGACCAGGATTCTTAGGCTGTGGGTCTGGAGTGCTGCATGGAGGCAACAAACCGGGCTTGGGAAGAGGATGAGACCAGCAGTGGCATTGCTGATCAGGCAGCTCAGTTAGTTCTAGCTCTGTTGTGCTTACTTTAGACTTTAACCTAAGGAATACATTTTCCAGGAAGCAGGAGCCGTTTGTGGCAGAACCTCTGTTTGTGACAAATCCAGTGATCCATGTTTTCCAGGGGGGCCTTGGACCTGTCCTTGGTCTTTCACCTTTCTCCCTATTGAGATGCTGACTCAGGAGCTGGTTCCCTGCGACCCTCCTGCCAGCTTCAAAGTAACCGGACAGAGTGCCCGGTTCCAGTGGCTCGGCACAGCCAGTTTGTGAAGTGCTGCTTTTCTGATCCAACACCAGTGGGAGAGTTAAGAATCTCATTCTTAACCTGGATCCAGAGCTGTGGTTTCTTTGGTGCTTTGGTTTCTGATGGACGGGGATCAATGCACCAGGAATGTTTTACAGAGCTGCTGGAACGGTTGGTTAACTGGGAGGTGAGGATCCTGGCAGGGAAGTGCAAGGGCTGTTCCTCTGAACAGTGTCACAGAAGCACAGGTGACCACCCATGCATTCGGATTGTTTGTTCCTCAGCCGCGATTCTCCACTGTTATCCTTATTATCCTTCAGGGTGTGCATTTAAAAGCAGGCCTCTGTCTGTCCTGATGCAGAAGAGGTGTACCAGGAGGGCTGGGAGTCTCCTTTCCCTGCCTTTGCAGAGCTGCCAGCAGTAGGAACCTGCTGGGCTTTCAGTTAATGTCATTAGATAATGCTGCTCCTGATATGACCTATAGCTGCAATACATGATTTGAAGAAATAGTCCTGCGTTTACTATTCAGTTAGTATTCTGAAGCATACCCTGGCGGAGTGACTATCATTTATTACTCTTCCAAGCACAGGACTTCATGAAGGCAATCTTTTAAAGAGCATGAGCTGCTAATTATGCTAGGAATGTGTTACTTTGAGCAGCCCATCCACAGTGTCACATTTCTTCCTTGTCCCTGCTGCTTGTTTTCTAGGACAAGTTAAGAACTGAGATTATGCCTAAATGCTGCTTAGGTGTAGGTACTTCTCCCATTCAGATATCCACCTAGTTTCATATGAGCTTTCTTCTTAAGGAATGAGGCTTGGAACAACCTGCTCTAGTGGAAGGTGTCCCTGCCCATAGCAAGGGCTTGGAACTGGATGCATTTAAGATCCCTCTCAACACAAACCTGTCTGTGATTCCATGATTCTATGAACTGATTACAGCACTAAATGGCAAATCACAGCTATTTTATGGTATCACAAATGACTTCCTGGGGATAGATATGACCATTTTGTTAAGAAAGTGCTGGGAGGTGTGCGGTTAGTCCTTGGTTTGAGTTGTGTCAGTAAAGCCCACAGTTGGTACTCTTTCATGTATTTAGAAACAGCCTTTCTTTTTCTGTGGTGCTAAGCTAGTGTTTGTGTAGCACCTCAGTCATCCAGGAAGGATGGATGCCGCCGAGGAAGTGAGTGCAGAAGCCCTAGGGCCCTATGTGAAAGGTACTGTTACAGTCAGCACATAAGGGTGGACCAGATGTGGCAGCGTCGGTGGCTGCGGCAGTGCAGGATGCAGTGTGTGCCGGTCCCTCAAGGCAGCAGTGGCAGAGCTGGAGGCAGCGCCCATGGCTCTCCGTCTGCCTCCCGAAGTGATCAATGGAGCCCATTGCCATAGGGATCCCCCCCCGGCTCTCCTCGGCCCCTTGCAGCCTCCAGAATGACGGCCTGAAATTTATGGAAAATTAATTATCGATTACAGATGTGCCCTGGTCCGAGGGAGGTAAAAACGAATGGATGCGTTTACGACGAGGGACATAATCCGCTTTATGGAACTGATTGTCTTTTACTCTGCTCCTTCCCTCCCTCTTTTCCTCTTCTCCCTCTGCCCGCCCCCTCCCCCTTCCCGAACGCCGGGTAAAAGACAGGCCTGATAAAGTGAGAGGAGCAAGATTGGTTTTCTAAGGGCACCGGGCCCTGCGTGATCAGGTAAATCATGGGCTGTCTGGCTGTGGGGCTGGGTGATGACCTGCTCCCCGCGCCGTGGCACTGCACCCCCCTGCAGGGTGCTGTGATGTGCACCCGGGCGGCTGCGGGGGCTGCAGTGAAGGTGAAGCTGTCATATCGATCTTTTTAGCACTAAAATATGAGCCACTTTACTCCGCTCCCCAATGCTGTGATGTGAAAAATAATAACTCGGATCCAAATTAAAAATATTGATCTCTGGAAGGTGTTGAAAGTAAATAAACACCTTCCGAAGTTTTCGGGTCAGCCGAGAAATGGTATTCAGCAATAAATGTGTCGGCGTGTCAGAATCCAGGGTTCTTGATCTGTTTTTCCTTTTGAATTGATTTTTCATTACTTACTTCCTGAAAGTGTTGGAATTCGGTCCTCCACCGTTAAATCCCAGTGTTTGGGCAAATTATTTCTTTGGGGCTTATGAGGTGCTCCTAATCCACTCGCTCATTGATTGATTGATTTTTGACTCAATAAACTTGCATTACCCTTGCTTTATTTAAGGCTTCCATCATAATTTTTTGTACATTTAGGCTTGACTTTTTTATTTCCTTCTAACAGATGAGCTGACATTGGTCTATCAAACATGTGGGAAAACAATTGCCACAAGGTTAATTTTATTGCTCGCTCCATGCATTTTAAGTAGGTGCCAGGTATTTTCCACTACAGGCTGATAAATTGCAGTTGAACCACTAAAGCATAAGAATGAACAGGAGCTCTGTAACAACAGAAACCCCGTATAAATGCAGCATGTAGCACGAGTGTTAAATGGATTATTTTTGCTTCATTGGTTTAAGTTCATTTTACGTGCTGCCAGAAATAGGCGCCTGTAACACAATGAGCTCTTTACCTGTTCTCTGCTCTGGGGCTGATGCTGCAGTGGTATGCATTGTGACCATGGAGGGCTTCCTGTTTAGTGGAATGGTAGCATGCAGTTATGTGTTTCAGGAAAGCTGTTCTCTTACAAACCAGCATTTGTTGGGAGCAGATATACTGGTGTTACTGTTCTCTGGCCGCTTAGGAACCTGGTACTTGATGTGGCTGCAAGGATGCCTGCTCTGTTCTTGAATGGGGTGGAAAAAGCAGGGTTGTGATGACAATGAGAGGGGCTCCTTCTATTAACACAGAGGGGTTTCAGTCAGTGTTAAAAACCTGTAAGCAATTGGGTCTCTACCAGAGTCTCAAACCCATCCCAGTGTTCCTGCAATCACTGCTCAGACCCTGCAAGTTTCTGTGCATGTGAGTTGGCCTCTTGGCACTCCTCCTTAGATGTACTAGCCCCTGCCCCATGGCTCAAGTCCAGGTAAGCTCCAATGATTATTGTGCTTAATAGAGGGAGGCATGGTCAGTTAAAAGGAGTAGAACTAGAGCTGCAGGGGTTACTGTTGGAGCTGGTGGCAGTGCAGTCGTTGTTCACTTCCCTGCCTAGCTGCGTTTCGTCTGCCAGTTTTTGCTTTTGTTCATGTGCGTGTTGTTAATGTCCGGGGCTCCGTGGGAGCAGCCAAAGGGGTATTCTCAGTTGGATTCTCTGAGATATATCCACGTGCAGCAGTTTGATTAGAACTCCTGGGGTTCATGCTGTTTTACTGCTGTTGAGCACGTGTCTGTCTCGTGTTGATGGAGTTTGACACTCAAGCGCATGTTCTTGGCTGGCAGCTCGCAGCTCCTGCAGAGCACTTGTTCTGGGCAGTGATAATTGTGGGGTGAGGGGGGCCATCAGTTACAGTGGGCAGTATTTCAGATAAGGCTTCAGAGATGAGGAATAAGCCTGCACTGTGGCAGGTTGTCCCACCAGGAGCCTGGCCATGGTGATGGTGGCTGCACGGACTGGTGGGGATGCTATCCCGGGAGGGAGCTTCTCCTTGCCCACAGTGGGGTTTGGGGTCTGCTGCAGGGAAAGGACGCAGGAAGTGTGCAGAGAAGGTTCATTAAGGATACTGTGGTTTAATCAACAATTCCCTGGAGGAACGCCATCCCTAAATGGTTTGTTGCTGTGTCAGGAGTGCGCAGCACTTGAGATCCCACTCCCAGCATTTGTCATCTTTTGCGAGGTGAGGTGCTTTGGTGCTTTGGATCGTTCTGGATGAGCATGAAGAGGAACCGCAGTGACAGCGCACCTGAGTGTTCGCTGGCTGTGGCTCAAAAGGAGTGGGGGAAACAACTGCAGTGGGTGATCTCCTCTGCCTCTCCTGTTCCATTTCTGGCACAAAGCTTTGGAATCTCCTCTGCTGAGCATTGTAAGCTGAATTAAAGTTACAGGATTGAGTACTTTTAAAGCATTTCTAGGCACGGTGTAAGTTGCTGTCATGCTTCAGAGCCTTTGGGCACGAGCTGTGGCCTTCCTCCTGAAACGAGAAGGGAAAGGAGGTGGGAAACATTTAGCACTGGTTTTGCTGGCTGCAGTTCCTCTTGCTATTTATAAGCCTTTAAGATTGGCAGGATACTCATTTAGATGTGCGTATGTCAGCTTTTCTAATGGCAGCAGTTAGGCTGTTGTGAATTGGTGGTGGTGCTTATTGTGTTGTTCTGTTTCTGGTGATGTTGGACCAGAAGCAGCAAACGGAGCCACGGAGCCTGACTGTGCTGTGTTTGAGCTCTGGAGTGCAGGCTGCTTGCTGGCCACCACAGCTGCTGACAGCTGACTGTGTGCTGGAGAAGCCACTTTTAACCTATGGGATGTGTCAAATGCTTTCAGGTGCTTGTGATGAGGGAAGTGGAAACCAAAAAGGGATTTTAGTACTGTCAGCCTTGTAAATGCAGTTTGTAGCCTGGCATTCTCTTATGGTATGTGCTAAATAGCAAAGATCCTGGGTTTATTTTCAGGAACACCTTTGGACTATGGGTCAAATGATACTCTTAAAAGTTTGTTCATAAAAGGTCCACTTCAGCAGTCATGAAAATGGAACAGGAACAGATCTGTAAGAATGTAGGCTGAGAAAGCAGCAAAGTAGTAAAACCCCAGGTTCAAATGCTGCCTTGGTAACACAGAGATGGAAAACAGGAAAGAAATTAGAGTCTTAAAAGCATCTTCCTCTGTCACAACTTTGCAGTCGTTATCCCGTGGGTATATTTGATGGCTGTGTTTAGCACAGCAGTCACTTAGATGTTTTCCCTTGCCTATTCATAAGTATTTCCAAGTGCTAAAAAGCAATATTAGGTATTTTCTGACTCCTTAGAAGAGCTCATTATGCCCCATGCTTCCCTGTCTTGTCTGAAAAAGTTGTAAACCAAATATGACAGTGCTGAGCGCTGGCACAGGGTGCCCAGAGAAGCTGTGGCTGCCCTGTGTCTGCAGTGCTCAAGGCCAGGTTGGACACAGGGCTTGGAGCAAGCTGCTCTATGGAAGGTGTCCCTGCCATGGCAGGGTTGGAGCTGGAGGAGCTCTGAGGTCCCTTCTACCCAAACCGTTTGATGGTTCTATGAAATTTAAATATAAGTACATAAAGGGCCCCTTAAACGTCTCTGTGGAAGCTTCCCTGAGCAGGTTATGCAAGAGCCATTGGGAATGACTTCAGGTTGGTCCTGCTGCAGTACTAGGGGAGACCCTCCCAAGGCCAAATCCATCTTTCCATGATTCCGTTGTATCCAGGAAGTCAGAGGGTGTTGCTGTGTAATTGTTTCTGTTTTCAAAAACCTTTGTATTTCATTGACAAAAAGGAGAACTTTGAATTTCATCATCCTGATTATACCAATGCATTGGTTTATAGTCATTGCAGTACAAGGACGTCAGCAGCTGCTGTGATGCTGTATTGTTACCTTCATCAGGTCATGTTATCTGAAGCAAATTTCTGCTGGTTATGCTAGCAAAAAAGCTGTTTAGCCATTACCAATCAGTTCAGTTTGTCCTTTTTAAAATCAGTGTTTTGGCCAGAATGTGTCTTAGTTCAATCACTTGTCACTAGGCTTCCTGAAAGTGAGACAAATCCGTAAGTGATGTGTTGGTGAAGGTCTGCCCAAGCTGTGCTGTGGTTGAACCATATATCAAAGGAAGGGACAGGTATGATTGAAAGCTGTGTCACAGCACCACACATGGGAAACAAATATTCTGCAAGGAATCTATTGCTGAGCAAACTGAAAGGTTGTTAAGCTGTTAAAGGCTTGTTAGCATGTTCTGACAGCAAAGCCCGCGGGCAGTGAGCGTGAAAAAGAGAAAAAAGTCATAATGGTTAATTTGAGGTTTAGATTTGTGGTTCTGGGCACTTTGTGCTTTCTCTGTAAGGATGCTCACTCTCTTGCTGGATGTGGTGAGGGAACTTCTGACACCCGTGTGCCTTCACTGCCTCCTTTGAGAGCCACCCTGACTGCAGAAACGTGCTCAGGGAGTAATCAAGTTACCTGGGGGTCAAGCTGCAGGAAAGTCTCAGCAAGACAGGACTAGGGTTTTATCAAATGCCGCTCTCCTTTTGGTGTTTGGCTGGGCTTTGCTGAGGGAGCTGAACCCACAGTGTTTGGGTCTGCCATGATCATCTGCTGCTGCACCAAAGCAGGTTTATCTGCCCAGGGCTGGTACCTGAGGTGGACACCTTGTGCAGCTCAAGACCAAGGCTTACCGTCATCTCCATGGGGCCTTCTTATTCTGTGTTCTAAATGAAGCAAACACACATGGTAGGTATGAAGATCAGATGAGGCTAATAATCTGTTAATGCTCTTTGGCTCTGCTTATCTTCTGCCAGGTCAATGAAAGCCTAATAGAAAAAAGTAAGCCAATACTAGACATTTTGTTAAAAAGAGAAGATTCTTTCAAGCAGAGCAATCATGAGCATAAACAAGTAGCAATTTACTCCCAGTAATGTTGGGTTTGTTCCTATGACCAGCATTGTTTCTTTAAAAGCTTAGCAGATGAAATTTTAAAAGCAAGATGAAGTTGAACGCTTTCCTGCCTCCGGCAGCAAAGATATGTTTAATAGCTCTGACTGAATCTGTCATTTATGGTGCATTTTACTGATGCTGTATTTCTAAAGCACCAAGATCCCTGATAATTAATAAGCTTTGTAAAGCAAACACAGGTCAACATGAGCATGATAAATGGAGCTATTATTGTACATAGGGAAACAATTAATTTGTTGCTCCTTATGGTCTGATGTCCATTAACATGCCCTACTAATAATGCACAACAGATAAGCTGTACTGCAGCATGCGCAGGGCCTAGGTGATGTACAGAGCATTCTACTCATCTGTTCGAACGCTGACTGAAGGCAGTGCTTGTCTGTGTCTCCAGCTAGTGAGTGATGAGCTCTCCCTCTGACCGGCCGGGTTAGGGAGCTGTCAGCAGCGTTCCTCGGAAGGAGCTGCATCCTCTTACTGCCAGCGCTGGCAAACTGCGGGAAAACTGCTCGGACTCAATCCTCCTACCACGTTACTGCTTTTGAATACATGTTCTGTTAATTCAGTTGGCTGTGAAATACATGCAGGAGCATGGAGTTAGCACTCGAGTCTGAATTCGGTTTTGGTGCTGCTTAAGAGGGCAATGCTTTCAGATGTCAGTGTACATACTGCATGAAATTGTCAGCAGTGCTCATCCTACTGGGTTACCTCATCCTTCCCAACTTCGTTTAAAATACCTCCAATGAATGTCTGGTTCTTCTCTGTAAAGTCTCTTGCAGAGCAGTAATTTCCGGCTACCACATGCTTATCGCAGCCCATGGCAGCAGCTGAGGCTCTGTGCCTCTCACTGACAGAAGGAAAGGAAGAATAAAGCCGTGCTTGGAAACGCTGGGGGAATCCCAAGCTGCAGCAGTGGCTGCCTCTGCAGATTTGCTTCTGAGTGTGTTGTTCAGAGATCACAGTTGGGTTCTGATTCCGTGCAGTAGCTTCAGACTTTAAAGTTTCTATAATTAACAGAGCAAAGTGTGAAGAGCTCACAGTAAGTCACTGTGTTTCCAGGTTCAAAACCACCCAAACCAACGAAACCAGCCCAACCCGCTGGGTGTCGTCTCCCCTTCTGAACACAATCGCCTTAGTTTTGAATCTTTCAGAAGAAAGCTAATTTTAATTAAAGCAAATGGAAGTGAGGGCTTTAATTTGACCTCTGCCATGCAGCAGTTCCTATCCTTGCAGAGGCAGCCAAGTGCCAAGCCTTCGGTGTGTGCCTCCATCAGCGTCCTTCCTTGCCATTGCAAAATTCTCTTTGTGCTACAAGTAATGCGTTTAATTTAAGAACTTAGACTTCTGTTTAGAGTCGAGTTTTTCCTTTTTGTTTTCTTCTGTTGTGAAGAGCTGTGCACGGTCTTTGGCTGCCTCTCAAGGTTCCTCCTTTGACGGTTCACGTAAGGAGCTCTGTGGTGTGATAGATTTTGTGATTTAATACTTGAGACACAGTAGATGCTTTAATTGTCTTCAGATACATTTTTCTTGCGAGTCTGTGACAATCTGCAGTGTGCTTTTTAGAAACATTGATTGATGAATTCTGCTGTAATTTAAACTAAAAGTTAATAAGACAGGCATACACGGATCTGATGCAGGTTATTAGACCTGTAAGGCACTTTAATACATGCCATTTATTATTCAAACAAGTGCAAGCCAAAAATGCTTCATGCGCACTAATAAAAATTCAATATAATTATTTCAGAGAACTTCAGGAAATGTGGACGGTCAGATCAACTGAATTCATTAATCCCATGTCCAGTGACAGGAATGCTGAGTGACCCTCCTGGGGCTCCACTTGGTACCTCCTCTAGCAGGATATTGTTACTGCCTCAACCTCCCGGCAGCAGCAGCTTCCCACTGTTCCTCCTTGTTGAATTAAATCCGTGGCATGGGGTGTTTCACTCTTGCTATCTGCTTCAAAATATCAAATATTGATGGCTCTGCCCAGTGTTTTGCCTCAGTTACTGTGGTTTTCTGTCTCCTGGAGTCCTGGAGATGAGTTTGAATAGCGCTAGCTCGGCTACTTTTTCAGCTAGTGAGACTTGAAATACAAACTGAATCCTCTGGCTGTCTCATAAAGTTTCAGGGTTTCTGTTATTAAAATCTTCCTCTGAAATAACAAATGACTACAGGCTGTCACGGCCGGGGCTAGAAAGGCCAGTGAGCAGAATGGGCTGAGATTTCATCTGAGCATAGTTGAGTTTTATAGATCTATTTATGAGATCCAATACTGTAATGATGTAATTTTACTTGTCTAATAAATGTAGCTGTACAAGCAAAGGATAGCAAACATTTCCATTGTGACCAAAATCCTTTAAACTGCAGCCACTTTGATCTTAGAGCTCATGCTATTTAATAAATGCTGGCTATTCTTCTAACAATCACAATTATTTAAAGGGTTTTCAAAAGGGATAGAGCAAATCAAATAAAACAATTACTGTTGTATCTCATTCTGAAGTTAAGTGTATTTTTTATGTGGGTCTTGTTTAGTGTCTCCTCCCAGTTTTCATCCATTATCACAATAATTGAGTTTGTAGCTGGAATTAAATTTATCAAATTGTGTTATCCTCTTTTGAAATTGGATAGGTATCCTGGCAGTGGGAGCTAGAAGTTAATCTGCTTTGCTAAAGCCTCCAGTGGCACAGCGGCAACAGGATTGAGAAGGCTCAAACGTTTTCCTGTCACCCTAGACACGATGTAATTTCTCCTCAATCCCTTGTGCAAATAATGACATTTGAATCGAGCATTAACAGGCTTAATTACTTTAAAATTGTCATTTTAATTTACACTGATATAGTATTGATCATACAAGCAGAGATTAAGCTGTTCACTGGAGCAGATGATGGGGAATTAAACATTAAAGGGTCCTCGTGGGGCTGAGAGGCCGCCCAGAGAGTGCCAGAAGAGGAATGATATTTCTCTGTAATGAACTGGCGGCATGCAGGGACATGAATCTTTGGCCTACTGGAAAAAGGGAAATAATGGGGTTTGGGAAGCATTTGCAGGTTATTCATTCGCTGCCATGCACCAATTCTCCAGTGATTCATCCACCTCACCAACATTTATTTATCTAGCAAATTCAGGAGCTCTGACCTTTCTGCTAAGTACATTTAACGTAAGACAGAGTGGAAGATTTCAGGTGTAACTTTTCACAAATATTAGTTATTGTTTCTTATTTCTGACTAATACTAAACAGTTATTTAATCTGCCATACATACTGCGCCCATTTGCACAACTCAAAATGATCAAATGGACTTCATAAAAGGATCCAAGTATTGTGGGATTAAATGAGGTCTCCCAAAGTCCTTGACCTCATTTAGTTCCAGTTGGATTCTCTTCTTTGGTAAACCTGAATTAAAGTTAATTTGAAGCAGCTGACACAAGTTTACCTGGCAGATTGTGAAGCTGCAATAGTACAAATGGTGAGTATGCTTGTAAGAGCTCTAACCTAAAAGTGCCACTGCTCTCATACAGAGTGCGCTTGAGAGCTCCAAGAAGATATATGGAAGAGCTTAAGGCCAGAATTTTCATTTCCGTGCTCTGGATTTGTGTAATAATTCCTCTGAGCTGTGCTTAGGCAACAGGTATCACCTGGTGATGATTTACTGCTTAAAAATCCAAACTCTAACCTGGATGCTGAGTTATACAAAATCAACATTGTGTTTTCATATATAGCAATTAAATGTGTTTTTTCCTGTAAGCTTGTTTTCCTTTCTGCCTCACAGTTTAGTTTTGTCAGGGCTGTCTGTAGAGAACAGTGTAACAAAGCTGGGTACCAGATAAGCCAGAGTGCTTAGCCATGACAATGTGAAATAGAGCATCTCCTCTGGAGACTGGCCTTTTCCCTTTTAGGAGAAGGTAGGGCCAGATCCCAGCCCTCTGACTCCAGGCCTTAAATTCCAGCCTATTGCTAAATGTTCCTGCAGAAATCTGTCTAAGTCGATGGCATCTGTGGGTTTATTGGTATAACTTCCTTAGGATGTCATTTCTCCCGCATGTAACGCAGAGGCTGCTCCTTAAAGTAAGGAGGATGGCGCAACGTGGGAAGATGGATTTAGTTATTACTTATATTTCTTTCACTTAAACCAGGAAAATGTGTTGAACAAAATAGAATGTATTGCTAGGTACAAAAAGGCACAGCTTTAGGTTCTGAAACACAGAGCAATGATTTCTGTTTGCTTTTTAAGAAAGCTGTCTTGAAAGATAAGGAAAGATGATGCTTCTCTTCATTAGAAAGGATGTTCTGGTCGGTTTCATGGGGGAGATTCCGGGGTTTGGAGGCTTTTAATTGCAGGCTTAGGCATGTACTTGTTAGCTTTCGTGTCCCTGTGGTTTGCCTGATGAATTGGGTCTGGTAGGTTTTGGTTTTGTTTAAAACTCTTTCCAAGTGTGTTATTTTTAATCATCGCATGTTTCCTGGGCTCTTTCATGGAGTGGGGTATATTTTCATTTTGCAGCCCTGCTCCTGGGCTGCTCTTTACTTCCAAGTGCCAAAGTAGATGTTGAACTGTGCCAGAGAACACAGGTAACGCAAGGGGTGAGTGCTGGGGTGCAAGGAAGGCTCCGCAGAGGGGAGCCGCAGGGTGGCTGGAGCAGTCCCTCTGTGCCAAGGAAAGCGAGGGAAATGGGAAGGAAGCGGCAGTATGTGGCTGAACAGGGCGCTGTGGACAGCAGGGAAAGCAGCCAGGAAACATGTTGAAGCTTGGCAAGGTCTGTGGTTGTCCAGACAGGGATGTACGTAGAGGGATGGGGTTGGCTGATCCCGTCCAGGCTGTACAGAAAAACTGCGGCACGTGCCAGTTGCTTTCAGGATATTTTGTATTTTCAGTACTTCACCTGTGCGGAGTTACATGAACGTGACACCCTTGCGGGAAAGTGAAACGCGCTGAATCGTAGTCTCAGCTGTATGTGTTTGATCACAAGTGCCTCTATCAGGTACAGCATGCGCATGGTGTGACACACCAGTTTTATGGGCTCTGTGTTATCTTACACCATCTTACAACCCTTAGGAGCTGAGGCCAAGTTACAGTATGGGCAGTACCTGCTGCATTGCAGACACACCTGGGAGATGTGCACTGAACACTGTTTTCCCAGGCTGTAGTTAGTGTCCTCATTCTCCTGGGACTGTGGGAGCAGTGTTGTCCCCCCTCTCCTTTTCCCAACTGCACTCTGCATGGCTGGTTCTGTGTGTCAATGCGTGTCTGTTGTCTTTGTCTCGGTTACGTGGGGTATCTGTGCGGTCAGAAAGATGTTGGTTTTTACATGTTGGTGCTGTAATTGGATCTTTTTGAATGAGTAGGGGTTTGGGTTTGCGTTGAATTCTTGCAGGGTAGCATTTCTGTTGGGACAGATGCTGGATGTGCTTGACAGTGCATGTTCTGGGCAGAGATAGCCCAGACACATGTTAGCGTTTGCAGGACACTGTCCTGGGCTCATCGTCTCCCCAGTGAAGGTCACATCACATCCCTGCACCGACCACCCCAGCCTATGCTGACCCCCTGCACTTCCAGGGCCAGGGAAGTCCATCCCTCTCCTCATGCACCTTCACAAGGAGCCTGCCGGGAGCATGGCATATCCCTGGGGCTGGCTGCACATCCCTGGAGCTGGCTTCATGTCCTTCGCATTGGCTCTACGTCTCTATATGTTGGCTCCATCCCTCTGTAGGTTGGCTCTACGTCTCTCACATTGGCTCTGTGTCTCTGTGGGTTGGCTCCACATCTCTGGGCCTGGCTCTATGTCTCTTGAGTTGGTTTCATATCTCTGTAGGTTGGCTCTATGTGTCCGTAGGTTGACTGCACGTCTCTTGGCTGGCTCTGTGTTCACTGCACCACCAGCTGTGCACATTGTTCAGCCCTGGTTGTATTGTAGGTGGGTTGTGTGCTTTGGTTATGAGAAGGTAACAGTCTATCTCCAGTTCTTCAGGAGGCTAATGGATCATTGCAGACACTGATATAGACATCTGAAATATAATTATATGGCCAGAATGCTCTATTTGTCTAAACAAGACAAAGCATGGAACAGGTTCATTTGACTTGAAACACGTAATTAGCATAACCCTTCTGGATGCTTGTTTTATCATTTGCAATATAGTAAAAGATTGATTATTGTACTGTACCTTCTGAATTTCATTAATAGAATTGTTTTGTCCGCTTGATTAATATGTTGCCTCAACCTCAGAATAATCAGATTAAACTAGGTTGCCGTGTTCCTTTTGCCTTGGAACATTTTATTTCCATACACTAACTTTTCACTAGGCCCCATGTAAATTGGCCTCCAGTGCATTTTGTCACTTCCTCTGCATTTCAGCACATGTCCGCTTTCAAACCTCTGCTGGAGGTGTAGAGGTGTTGCTGTTTGCATGTATTTTCTGAGCTAATTAACTGCTGTCTTCTAAGTTTAAGCAGTGGGGGGTGAAGTAGGATGTTTGCACTACAGGTCCTGTGGCAGCTCTAGCATCTGGTATCTATCTATGTAAAAGCCTTCCAGATGTTTTGGGTGTTACTTCACATCGTGGATCCGCAGTTTTGAACATGTGAGCCATAAGTCATTGCAGGTTTGGTTTAATTGCTGTCTTATCTTTGGAAAAAAAAAAACACAAATTACACAAAAAGGTGAAGCCTTGGTCTTCTAGGAGTTACCATTAAAGGTCTTCAGTTGGGCAGTGATGTTTAACATTTACATGTTTGTGGTCCAGAAGCTGTCAGCAACACTCATCAGTGACATCTCAAGCGGTAAAGAGGTTTTTGTTGCACTGACACCAAGTGACCCTATTTAAAGGAATGTTTCTTTTCATTGAACACATGTAGCAATAAGACTCATTCAGCAAATCAAGTCCATCAGAACTGAGCTAGGACTGGGACGGTCACCGTGCGGAGCAAAGGCTGGGTCCTGGGTAAGCAGCATGCCTGGCCACCGCTGCGTTTCCTGAGCTGGCCAGGAGGACACAGGCTATTCCTTTTGGGAAAGGCTTGCAGGAATCCATTTGTGAAAACTAGTTTCAGTTCTGAGACTCATAGGTGCAGAGTTCACTTGAAGCTGTCGTCATCTGTGTCACATGATAAAAGCTGTCAAGTGTGACGGCTGCGTTGCTTTCTTGCCTTACCTTCCCTTTTCTCAAGACAGGAGCATTTGCTGCTTGATCGGGAATATTCAGACTGGGTAAAAAATAACTGAGGCCGTAGAAATCAGTAAGAGTGCCACGCATGTCCTGTGCCTGTGGCTGAAGACAGCAGTAAATGATGGGGGGAGCAGTCATGTGCAGGTTCCTGCCTTCCCTAAAGGCCCTGAAGATGTGAGAGGCTGAGCTACAGAGCCTGGGCACGCCACAGGGTCTGAAGGCTGAAAGCTGTGAATGTAAGAGCTCTTGAATCTTCCAGTAATAGTGCCATGGATGGGGAAAAAAAAAGTTTGAGATTTATCACAGGATGGGATACGGTTTGGGTTGAAGGGACCTCAGAGCCCCTCCAGCTCCAACCCTGCCATGGCAGGGACACCTTCCATAGAGCAGCTTGCTCCAAGCCCTGTGTCCAACCT
>JASSUY010025992.1:0-14578 GCA_032466535.1 Forpus xanthops
TCCTCATGGCCCTCCTCTGCACTTGTTCCAACAGTTCCATGTCCTTTTTATGTTGAGGACACCAGAACTGCATGCAACATTATCCACTCTGCTTGCTATAAAATAGGAGGGGCCTGATTAAAATCAGTATAAACCCTCTTTTGTTAAAACTGAAAAGGAAAAGACTCAGTATTTCTGAGCCTGCCCATTCTCTTGAGCACTCCTATTTGCAATTGCCCAGGACATGTTCTTAACAGAATTTTGGGTTGAATCAAGTGGTCACCTATGACATGTAATTTTTAATTCTTTCTCTCCAGTTATTACCAGATAAGAGCTGGTCTGAAGATCCCATCCAGGCTTCCCCACAGGCTCTTTGCTACGATTGCAGGACAGACAGGTAAGCAGGACCCAGAGAGATGTGACATGACTGGAGGTGGGGCAGCATGCAGGAGGACTGTGTGTGCGTGTTGTGTTAAAGGGGGAAAATAAACCCCTTGCTTTATTATTCCTGGCATACCAGAGGTGGCTGCATCCTGCCTTGAGAGGCCCTGAATACCCTTTTTTCCCTTATGCGCGGACAATGCTGCATTTCAAATATAAATTTAAATCCCAACTATTCCACATTTCCTAATTATTCCACAGTGGGGAACAGATGAGCCTGGATTTGGATTTGGATTTGGATCCTAAACAGGATTTCCCTAATAATTGGTAGCTGTTCAGCTCTCTGTTCTGGTATGGGTTTGAGCTTCAAGTTATTGTGTCCATCACCAGAAAAAGAGAAGAAATTCTCACTGTTTTTATCTACAAGCAGTCCCTCTTGTTATGTGCCTTTCCTTGCTGAAAATGGAAAGAGTTGGTTTACTATTCTAAGTGATTTCTGGTGGAAAATTTTTTCAGTGTGTTGTGGGTTGACCCTTGCTGAAAGCCAGCAGCCTGCCAAAGCTGCTTTGTTACTCCTCCTCTTTGGATGGACACTGGAGAGAAAATATAATAGGAGAGCCTTCATCATGGGCTTCAGGGTGTTCCTTTCTTCTCCAGTGCCTGGAGCATCTCCTGCCCTCCTTCTGCACTGACCTTAGTGTCTGTAGGACTGTTCTTTGCCCATATTCTCACTCCTTCCTCCTGGCTGCTGTTGCACAGCAGTTTACCCACTTCTTAAATATGTTACCTCAGAGGCGATACCACCATCACTGATAGGCTTGGACTTGACCATCCAAAGATCCTTTTTAGAGCTGGCTGGTGTTGGATCCACTGAATATGACGGAAGCTTCTGGCAGCTTCTCACGGAATCCACCCCTGCAGCTTCCTTTCTACCAAAACCTTGCCACACAAACCTAATACACAATATTAACAACAGCCTTTAGAGAATAACTTCAAGAGTCCTTTTGACTCAACATCAAGCTTAGAGGAAATACAAATGTAGTGCAGGATTAATGAGTGCCTGAGCTTTGGGCATTTTAATTCTTAAATTTGAGAATTTTCCAGTTTAATAATGTTCTATGGATTAAAGGTTCTCAAGCAAAATGTACTTTTCAGTCTGGAAGTGTGGTTCAATGAAAATGCATTCTAATACAAAGATACTTTTAAATGCAAAATGATTGGAAAAATATTTTTGTTTAAAATGTAAAAATGTGTACAAAAATAGAAACAAATCACCTGAAAAGATTTCTTAGACTTAGAATGTGAATAAAGAAATGTCTTTGGGAAATAAATATGTAATGTAGTCCAAGTTCGGAAAACCTCTTAGTATGGAAATCACCAAAGAAGAAAGAAAATTGCTTTTCATCACCTTCCAGTATAATTCACACTTGGCATACACAGATCCCCTGGTGTTATTTTGCTCTCTGGAAATATCCTCAAATTACTGTAGTTTCTGGCATAACTAGTCTTGAACTGATGGAATACTCTCAGTATGAAGATAGCTACAATTTTACTTTCTGTGCATAAAAAAGCCTCAAGAGCTCGCAGTAAAACCCCTCAAACCACTGATATTCTGCATTGAACTAGGCATGGCTGCACTACCTAAGAAACTCAATGACTTCCTGTATTTATTTTCATTCAGATTAATATTTTCTTAAGCACCTCTTCTTCTTTCACCCGTTAGAAGTAATTCATGTAAAAGCATGAGCAAGAGAGAAGCAAGGCAGGCTGTGGGGTTACAGGATTAGCAACTGACTTTTATAGTGCTAATGCAATCCAGACTCAAGTCTAATAGCTTTATAGGGCATCAAGAAAGGGGTATTTAAGCTGTTAAGGGTTTAAACAGTTTTTCCTTGACTATCTTTACAAGTACTTCCTAATTGATTTCATAGGTCTGCAAGAGTTGTTTAATGGGTTTGATCATGAAGGCAAACAGGCCATAATGTTATTTTTGTTCTCATGCCACTGATCTCTCTCAGTATGGAGATAGCTGGGATGGAACTAATTAAATTGTTATGCATGTTTCAGTAAGACACCCCTATTAAAGTAGTATTGCAACAAAACAAGGGTGTTATAAAATAGTGAATAAACTCCTTCCTTGGCAATGAGAAGGAATACAAAATAGGTGGAATTCATGAGTTAGGTTTAAAGGAAATATCTTCAATCTTTTCCTTACCAGGTTTGTAAGATTCTTTTATAAGAACTGGAAGATATTTTGAAAGCAATTATGTCATTTTACAAAGCAATATCTGTGAATATAGAGAGTAATAAAATATATAAAATATGGAAATGGATAAAATGAATGAGGTTCTATTCATCTTCTAGTGTATGTGGCCTTTTTATTAAATATTGCAGGATTTATGATAAACCCATGGGAACTGACAGCATTAGCAATGTTTGCTTCCTACTAGATGCTTTCAGCAACAGAAACCAAAAATTGTGCATTCCATTGGTGGTTGCTAGACAAATCTGCCCTGCAAAGACTCCATCTATGGTGCAGGACCAACGAGTTTTACAGGAGGCCTTGACAACCTATTACAGGGTCCACATGTTGGCCATATCCCATATACATTGTGAGAAGAGAATGGGCTATGTGTTAGAGTTGAAGCAAAGGGAAGATGTTCTGGAGCCCAGTACCTCCTCTGATTTGGTCCTTTATGTCATCAAGGCTTCACATTAGCTTATATTAAATCAGATTGTATGAACCTATATATGAACATATATATGTTGTGCATATATATACACATATATATATTCATAAAAATATATACATGTCCTTCATACTGCTACACATTTTTAGCAAGGTAGCTTTCCTAAAGACTTTTTCAAGAATAAAAAGGAGAGAGGGAAAGAGGCTTGTCCCACAAAGCCTTTAATTGCTCTCATGCAGGTTTTAAACCCCCATGAAACTTAGCTTCCTCTCTTTGAATAGATACCATGACTGATGCAGCCTGCTTTTGCCTTATAAAGAGTAAATGATGCTCTCCACTTGTGCAGCTTGTAGCAGCACATACTTCATTGGCTTCAGCATTGGTTCTGCAGGGCCGAGCTAACGCAGACATATCTTAAAGCTAAATGTCAGCAAGGTCTTCCTGAGTGAATTTATGAGGCTTTTACCTATGCCACCATGTGATGGTGTCCACCTGCAGCATACAGTGGGCTGAATCTGCATGACTTAAGCACAGACAGCTAAAGGAACAGAGAAAGAGAATATGCCACCTCACAGTTGCACATTTACATAATTATCTCCTTGGCTGAGTTGTTTTATGATCCACTAAGTGCCTTCAGCAAGTTTTTAGGTTTCAGCTGTCCTATATTTTGGGACTATATTTAGGGTTCATAGAAGTTATGGCTCATTGATTCCCAGGTTATAGATACTAGATAAAAGAGTTCAGGAGCTTAAAAATATATCCTCACAATATTTTTATTTTAAAGTTAACTCATTGATTAAAGATCATTGATTAAAACACTGTGAAAATAACACTGGTCAGAAATAGTTAAGTTTAGCTAGTTTATCTTGATTTCCTACATCACCTGAAAAAATGGTGGAGACCTGGAAAGCAGTATAAATGGGAATTACTTAGGGAAGATGGCACGCATGAGATAAATCTCAGCAGCATATCTATGAAGAATATGAGAGTGGATTACAGTATCGAAGATGCCAGCTAAATCAAATTTCTGGAAAAGTACACATTTTAGTTTCCTCTGCAGTGTTTTGCACTAGTATACACACCTCCTGGAAACATTGCTGCTGAGAGAATTATTCTTTATTAGTGGAAGTTGCAGTCAGTTTTTTTTCAAACGTTCTGGTTTTAGAACCACTATGCCTCATTCTCACATACTGCAACCATGGAAAGCTGCTTGCCCATCTGCTTGCCTAGCTGTTTACCTTGTAGGCCAAGGAAACAGTCTGGGTGATGAACATTAACTAAAGAAATAACTTAGGACTTTGATTTGTGTTCAGATTTCCTTTGTTTCTCTCATCCAGATGTACCACATTGACAGTTTGCAAAACTTTTCAAATAGCCAAGTATTTCTGAAAACTTGGCCTGAAAATCTAATTACAAGCAATACGAAGTATTTAAGAAAAAAAATTACCTGCCAGTTTACTCCTTGTTAGGTTGTAGCAACGCTCCATCTAATTCTAGTCAATTAAATTGGTTTATTGTCTAAAGGTACAGAAAACCAATGACAGATGAGGAATGCAAATATTCTTTAATCTATCTCATATAAGTCAGGGGAGATAAGATGCAGTATGTGTTCCAGACAAGTCAAGAAAAAGTACTCATGACTGCCATTGCACATTAACTTTTTTGATTGATGATGTAGAGGTGCTTCATGTGCACATTTTTTGATGCTTTTTTTTTTTGTAAAATTGAATTATCTGACATTAGGTGACATGAAAAAAGTAGCATAATTTAAATTGTGACTTAGGAAACTAGGAGAAAACAAAGAGCAGCACAACACAATCACCTCTGTCTGTCTTTCTCTATAAATTTAATGTTTATCTGTGGCTACCTCCCACCTAAGACCTAATTTAAGGGGTTATTTATATTTCTGGTATGTGCCTTAATGGTTTGTGTTTGTTTTTAATAAACAATTCCTGATTCTAGTCTCTATTAATGAGTCTTTCAATATCTCAAAGAAGTTCCCAATGAAGGAACTTTACTAAGATTATTCAAGAAATGCCTTTTCTTGTAAATGAATTCTTAACTTGGTCAAAACAAGCATTTGCAGTTAGCTGCTCATTATAGCAAGAAGAAACAGCCCCATGCTTGTGGAACAGTATGAAATTGCAGTCATTAATTTAAATAATTTTTTGAAAGGTAATTTCTGCCTCCATTAAGTGAGGACAAGTTTACTGCTTTTGAATTATGAGAAAAATGGGGGAGAGATTCATGCTTTAACAAACCCATGGGTTTGTTTTAAAAGATTATTGAAGTAATCTGAAAAAAAATATACATTTTATATATAAAATAAAACATACCTGGCAAATACAAGTTATATCTAGAGAGGACCTTACTATGAGAGAAGTTATTTTAGAGATGAGTTGTCTTACAAAACCTCATTAGCTGTGGGATCATGCAAGATGGTGAGACGTTGTAAGAATTGTTAATCCACAATTTAAATATTCTTTCTTAGTATACTTATTCTATGATATTCCAAGAGAGAAAAAAAATAGAACCAAGAAAAAAGACAAAAAACAGTAAACCAAAGATATCTCTGACTGATGTGCTACTTTTGTGTGTATGTCTCAGTCCTCTTCCAGTCAAGGCTTTTTTCATAGGTTGAAGGAGTGGAAGCTGAAAATATGTATTTGTGGCTGGGAGATTTTCCATTGCAGACCCTGAACTATTTAGGACACCTCTGCTTTTCCCCTCCAGAGGTTTGGGCAGATCATGCAGATAGCAGTGGGGTAAGTAATGGTTTTGGAGATGCAGAGCAGCATCAAGAACTATGAAGGACCTGTAAGCACCAACACGTGCCACAAGTCTCTTCCTCTGGGCAGTGAACCTGAGATACAAAGCTTCATCATCAGTGGCCATCTGAAGGTCCGGCAGAAACAGAGTCTGTTCAGAAGGAGAGCGTCAATGCAGTATTTCTGCTGCTTGAGGCCTAGAATGACCTTCAGCTCTAGTTAAATAGGCCATGCAGCTTTTTCAGACCTATCACTCCAGTATGATTTGGCCTTCACAGAGCTCTCTTCTCTTACAGGTTTATTTACATGTCTTTGATTTCCCCACACAGTGATCCTTGCTGCCTTCAGTCTAAAGTATGGTTCAGTCTTGTAATTTACACTAACTCAGTAGGTAAATTGCATCTAGACACCTGTTTCCTTCTGCTCTGCACTGAAGAAAAACTGTGGTGTCCTGCTGTGATGTTCCATACTTTTCTCAGGCAATTCTCTCATCTGAATTAATCTTTGGAATAAACATATAGTTTCAACTACTGAGTTAGGTAACAAAACAAATGGGTATTTGCTTACTTAAGTTTCAAAAGCGCAGAATTATTTTCAGACATGAATTTTTTAACTGAACATGGTTCTTAGGGAGCTGGCAATGAATTTGGAAACAGAAATAAACATTACAGAAAAACATAGATTATATTTATTTTGACAAAATATTGTGTATTTTAGAAGGCAAAGACAAAACTTACTGCTGGTCTGAAGAGGAGTAGCTATTTCATCATCTCATATTTCAGTATGTCTGAGAAATGATCGTTAGTTTATAGAGCAATACAGAGATAAGAGTCTGTTAGGATCTTTCATACAAGGAAATTAGTAGGACATCTTGCTTTTTATCATCACTGAATCTATGTATTGGTGGTGAGGTAGGTTTATATAATTCTTTCCATGAGGCTAATTCAAAATGTCAAAAGGCAAGGTTAAGATAAAGGATTCATCTCAAAAATGTGCAGCTTTAATCAAAAGTCATGCTAAGAAAACATTTCTGAACTTTGTCTTCTTTAGAATTTATTTAAACTAAATATAACATCTGCATTTACTCTAAATATGTATATTCTAAACATAGTATTTCAAAACTAAAACAAGTCTCTTCAAACATCTAGATAGGAAAATGATGATGAATTTCAAGAATTTGTGCCTAAAAGATTGTTGTCTTTGCACTTTCAAAGCAGGCTGATTTTAGCTCAATTGTAAAAATGGAGTGTCTGCATGAGTACTCCTTTGCTAAAGAATGTGTATTTTCAGACTTCAGCAACCAAGTTTTCAAGCCTTCTAAAAAGCGGATATAGAACTCAACGCATGTAGATGAGTGTGGCAGTTTCAACTCTGGTTCATTGCCTTTAGCGTCAACATTTTCAGAAGTCACTGATTATTTGTATTGCTTTAGTCTCTCTTTTTTTTTTTTTTTTTCTTTTTTCTTTAGCTTGAAACAATAAAGTTTCAGTAGAAAGATACTTCTGAAACTGGGATGTCAAAATGAGCTAACTAAATAGCAACGGAGCTTCAAATCTGCAATAAGTTGCAATACTTCTCGTTCACTGAGTGCCAAAAAAGGTGCAGTTGCATAAAAAACCGTATAGCTTGAGGCAAATCATTAAAATCTTTACAGTCAGCTGTTAGAGATAGTATGTAGCAATTTTATATAGAACACAGGAGACAAAACCACAAAATGTACTCATAATTCTATGCATGAGACAGCCCTGTTTTACCAGCAAAGATCTTTCAAGTCTGTCATCAAACCAGAATAGTTTTGCCTTAGCAGTTCATCAGAGTTATAAATTCCTGTGAGCATCAAGTACCTGCAGGGATGGTAGAACAGATTTAGTGCTAAGACTGAATAACAGGTATATTGCCTTTCTACAGATATAACAGATAAACCTGAAACTTTGTCCTTCATCTCCTGAATTCACTGTGAGCTGGGACAGTAACATGTGTAACTGACAGCTGTAATAACCTCATATCCCTTCTGGGTAGCAGAGGGAATACAACATGCTGAACAGAGGTCTACAAAAATACCAGAAAACACTGCAGAAGATGCTACTGTGCTGCATTTTTCTTAGTTAAGAAAGAGGCAGACATCACAACTGAGTGTTTAATAGAATCATAGGATCATTTAGGTTGGAAAATACCTTTAAAATCATTGAGTCTTATCATAAAACTACCATTGTCAAGCCCACCATTAAACCATGTTTAGCACGCAGCATGACTGTAGCCATGAGTTAGAGGGATTTTTAGTAAGGAGCTTGTTTGACCAAGGTGACATTCTTGGTCCCATCATCCTCTTTGTAGTTTTACTTTAGGTTTAACAAATCATTCTAGATTGAATATTTTTCTCCCCAGCTGAGATGATGTTTAAGGCCCTCAAACAGTTCTCTCACTCACTCCCCCCTCTTTCTTCCCCAGTCCCAGGGGAATGGGGAGGAGAATAGAAAGAATGCAACTCCCACAGGTTGAGATAAGAACAGTTTAGTAACTAAGGTATAACACAAATCACTGCTGCTACCACCAGTAATAACAATGACAAGAGAAATACAAGGAAAGAATATAGCAGTTCACCCAGCCCCACCAAGTAGTGCACACCCTTCACCTGATACCAAACCTGACTACGCAGTGCCCCCCCCCAACCCTTCCAGGTAACTGCCCTCCGTTTTGCATCCTGGGCATGACGTGTTGTGGTATGGAATACCTCTTTGGTCAGTTTGGGTTAGGTGCCCTGTCTCTCCTTCCTCTTGGCTTCCTCGCAGCGTCCCCTCCTCCCTGGCGGAGCATGAAACTCAGCAAGTCCTTGGTCAGCCTAAACATTCTAAGCCATAACTATAAACACTGGTGTTATCAGCGCTGCTCCCAAGATGAAAATCAAAACCACAGTGCTGCACCAGCTACTACGAAAAAGAGAAAACGACTGCTGCTGCTGAACCCAGGACAGATGATGAATACGAAGTCTCACCAGAGCTGAAAAACATTGGGGTCTTAAGTAGTAGGAACTAAATGACTACTATTTCAGGAAGATGCAACTGTATTTTTGTACGGGAACCACAAGTATTTCTAAGTCTGTCTTTAAAAATACTTATGGATGGTGTATTATGTCCCAGTGTTCTGCTGGATAAATCATTTTAGGTATGAAGCAGGGAGTGATGGCTTCTTGAGAGTACAGGTCATCAGGATGTCCTAGTAACTATGGGACACAGAAGATCATAAAAAGAATAGGATTCAGATATTCTGAGAACTATAGATGACAGTTCCAATGTCAGAAGCAGATATTAATTAGTTGAAACATATGCATATACTCTTAACAGCTCCAGGTAACAGTGCTTTCTCCTAGGAAGGATATCTTACATGATTCATATATAAGGTTTCTGACAAAACTTATTTCTCCAAGTTTTCTGTACTAGCAGGAAACAGTTGTCTTGTAATGATTCGTTAGGTTGTATTCTAAGGGCAGGTAATAAATTATAAGTAGCCTGAGTTATAGTTGCAAGATGGAAGAAGCCCTGCAAACCTGTGACTAAGGGTGAAAATCATCTAACTGCTGATGTCTATGCCGTGGGTGTCTCTACCTAAGCTAATCAGTCACTCTTTATAGTCAAAGAAGAGAAAAAAGTAATTTGAGGGAGTAATTTAACATGTCTATTTTAAGATGAGTTGAATAACACCTATTTCTGTCCATTTACTATAAAAGAAGTTACAGGAACTTTTGCAGAGAAAGACACTTCTATTGTGCTTGTGAATGAGCTGGCACAAAAAGGCTGTGATTTCACTTTGTGCCTTCATGTTTGTGTGCAAATTAGGCATGTAAGAGGGAAAAGTAAGAAAGGTGACAAGGTCAACAGAGGGAGCAAATGGTACCCTTGTCTTTCCCAGCAAATGATCAAAGATGATAGCTTGTCTCAGGAGTTTGCATAATGCTTTCAAATGGTAAAAATAAAAGAACTAAGAGAACACTTCAGTGTGAAAACAGCTTTCCTATTCTTTATTAATAGAAAAAAATACTTTACTTTTGGAATGGCACAGTAATTTACTAATTGAAAAGGAAAATGTGGAAGTGATATAGTCTGTTAGTTTATATTTTGTGAGGCTAAAACTGTGATTATATTTTCACCATAGATGAACAAAGAATAGACGGACCATAGATGGAGATTGGTGAACAAAGAATACACTAGGAAACAAAAGCCAGGCTTTAATTTTGATGGATCGGGAACTATTAACCAATCTATAGGACATTACTTTGTGGTCAGTAGCTCTGAAACATAATATGTATTAGAGATGATGATAACTTAGAAAAAATGAGAGAATTTTCTGTGCATTCAAGTGTACATATGCACCTTTCAGAAAAGTTTGCTTAAATTACTATTCTAGCCAAGGAGTGCTGGTTGGTTTAATTTCCGATCGATAACACTGATGGGGCTGCTCTGAAAAATACTGTTTCTTGCAGATTAAAACAGGGACAAACTGTGTGTCCCTGTGTCTATCTGTAAAAAGATGGTGCTGCTTCAAAGATGCCGATACATACATAACATCATAACCTTGAAATATGTAAGATAAACCACGGGAATCCAAATAACTATAGAGATAGATCCTCTAACAGGTGATTCAAAATCTCTCATCAACAGAAAACCTATGTCTAGGTAGGATAGTGATGTCACAATGAGAGGGAGAATTCCTGGGGATTTTTTCATAGATTCTTTTTTGCTCAGAAAGGACCATTTTTATAGCCAGTCTGATACCCTCTGAACCTAACCCATAGAACTTTAGCTAGAGTTTTGTGCACAAAGCACACCTCTGGTGTTTGAACTGTGGCATAACTTTGTAGATGGATGTCCATTGTTTATTTTTAAGAGAAAAGAGTGTTTTGGGGGCATTGTTCTGGGGGTTGCTTTGTTTTTTCTGTTGTTTTCAGTACCACTAGAGAGAAAGGATGAGCCTTCTGAGAAGTTTAACCATGCCAAGTGCAATGTCCCACACCGGGGAGGGAGCAAATTCAGGCATAGATGCAGGTTGGGCAGAGAAGAGATTCAGAGCAGCCCTGAGGAGAAGGACTTGGAGGTGTTAATTGATGAGAAAACGAGCATGAACCAGCTTCAGTTTGCTCTTGCAGCCCAGAAAGGTAACCATTTCCTGGGTTGCACCAAAAGGAGTGTGACCAGCAGGCTGATTGAGGGAGGTGATCCTGCCCCTCTGCTCTCATGAGACATCACTTAGAATACTGTGTGCAGTTCTGGTGTGCTCAACATAAAAAGGACATGGAACTGCTGGAACAAGTGCAGAGGAGGGCCACGAGGATGATGAGGGAGCTGGAGCGCCTACCGTAAGAAGATAGACTGAGAAAGTCGGGGGTGTTCAGTATGGAGAAGAGCAGGCTACGTGGAGACCTCATAGCAGCCTTCCAATATCTGAAGGGGGCCTATAGGGATGCTGGGGAGGGATTCTTCACAAGCAACTGTAGTGAGAAGACAAGGGGTAACGGCTTCAAACTTAAACAGGGAAAGTTTAGATTGGATCTGAGGAAGAAATTCTTTACTGTAAGGGTGGTGAGGCAGTGGAATGGGTTGGCCAGGGAAGTTGTGAATGCTCCATCACTGGCAGTGCTGAAGGCCAGGTTGGACATAGCCTTGGGTGGCATGGTTTAGTAGGCGGTGTTCCTGCCCAGAGGAGGGGGGTTGGACCTAGATGATCTTAAGGTCCTTTCCAACCCTAACTATTCTATGATTCTTCCAGGTGATAACTTCATATAGTAGAAACAAGCAGAACAGATGCTGCCTTTCCAGCAGCTGTAGTTAGCGACATCTTATGTCTCCTTCTCTTGTAGTTTTGGCTAGCCTTCGTCGTATTTGTGTTGTATTTGTTGCTGAAAGAAACTAAAGCAAATCAGATGAAAATTGTTGAATAGGACATTAATCAACATACTCTAGTGAAAGATGTCCTTGCTCATAGCAGGGGGGGTTTGGAACTAGGTGAGCTTCAAAGATCCCTTCCATCCCAAACCATATCTCTCATTTATGATTTTAATATGAATTACTATGACCAGCGTGAACAAAGAGTGTGGATTTGAATGCAGCAATGTCAATTTTGTTCTTGCAGATGCTTTATGTAGCCATGAAGTGTAAGAAGAAATGAGTGAATAAATTGGTCCATTTAGGCATAAGCACTTTTGCTGGACTGAGATTGCCCTTTAAATGTTTACATTTCATTTGGATGTTAAGCTGGGATGAGATGGTATGTGTGTAACGGTATGTGGCACAGATGGGATGCGTGCGATGGTATAAATCCATGCCTAGTGTCAAATCACTTTCTCACTGGTTATGTGTTTACTGCCCGTGAAAGAAGGTCTCGCTAGTAAGTCCTCTCATATCTTTCAGTCTCCCATCTGCAGCAGGATCTTTGAAACATGCTGTAGGCAGCTTGTCCAGCAGTACCTAGCAACCTACTATAGCAATGTCCATGATGCATTGATCAGTGCTGGCATTGTACCACATGTCCCAGTGTGAAAATGCTGATTTTGCTTTAGACTTTGCTTGCCAGCATCTGTTTGCGTGGAGAGTGAATCTGGTTTGAACTGTAGCCTTGAACCATTTGCTGCCTACAAATCCTGTTTTTATTCTCTCTTTTAAAAAAGGTTGAGGAGGAGTCATGAAAATCTGTTACTCATATCTAGTTCAAAGAAATTTCTTTCATCATTTGTTGCTTTTACAAGGGGAACTCAGCTGGAAGTATAGTGTAGAGAAGGACCATGTGTTACTGGCATTTCACATGGTTAAACAAAGAAAGGACACTGAAATTAAATTATGGCATGTATGGATGGTAACCAATGGATATGTCCAGCGCCCCACATCCAATGTAGGCACTCAAGCCAGTCAATGCAAGAAACAAAACCTCAGAACAGAGCTTACAGATACAAAATCCCTGTGTGTCTGTAGCATTGAGCTGAAATTATAAATGTCCCTATATGGTATATGATAGTTGGATTATTTGTGAGGATCGAGGAAGATTTACTGGTCCTTAATTCCTATGATGTCTGGGCTCATTTTCCCAGCTCTGATCTTGAGCCTCCTTCTGTTTTAATTTCCCCAAATGTGTAATGGGGTTAATTGTATCTGTATCATGAGGTTATTGTGAAACTTAATTATTTGATAAAAGGAGCTTTGATATTTTTAGATATGTGACAGTGTATGAGAACACATAATTATTCATGGTCTTTAAACTTTGGGTGGTTCACGTTTTTTTGGCCATAATACAGTGGATCCAAAGTGGGAAATATTTGACTTACTATTTCTACCACACACTGCATAATGAGTTGTAATAATAGCAGTAATCTGGGAGTCTGTTAATGTAATTAAAACCACAGACTTTTCTGCTATGTGGGAGGTTTTAGAATATGGTTTATGTCCTAAATGGAAGAATCCTGCAACATCATCATAGCTGCTGTACCACATCCAGAATTAAGAGCAGAATTCTGCTCATTAAAATATTTGTCCCACATCTCTACACATTAACATGCCAGAAATAACTAATATGCATTTAGAAAATCTACAGCAGTGAACCAGCTTTTGCTTTTTACCATCTGAATGTAGGCAGTGACTCTGTAGTGTCATCAGTTCCATAGTCCTTCATGCCAAGAAACAAAGGTTAGTTTGGTGGAAGGTGTTTGCCCTCAGTGTTCCAGTGTAGGCGGCACAATAAGGAAGTGGAGGAGTGATAAGGTCTGGGGTTTTAATTATGTAGAAAGGAAAAGAGAAGCCTGCTTTTATATTCCCATCAAGCTTAATACCTGTAATATGTGTGGAGGAAGACGCATATTTATGTCTTCAGAAGCAACAGAGGAAAACAATGAAAAATATGGGGAAAAAGAACTATTTCATTGTAAGTACCTCAGATACATTGGTTAATGAGTTTTGGTATTTATTCAGTAACAGCTGCTAGGTCTTATCACTTCCATAAAGCACGTTTCATCTGCACATCTCAGCAAGACTTATTACTGTGAGTTAACTCAGCTTTAAGGCCAAGTTCTTGAGAGATAAAATAAGAGTTCATGTCTGCATTGTGAAGTACAAAAACATATTGAATATCTTTAGCATAGCTGTGACCTGCTACATTCTGTGACCTAATACAACATCTTCCCTAAAATAACTTGCCTCCTGAGAGCAGTATATTCATGCCAAACGTTTCTTCATCAGCACATTGTACATTATTGATCCTGGCTTTTGCTCTGATAGAGGTCTGCTTGCTGTTATCTCAGTTGTATGTGCATTATGCTCTGTTTTGTAGTTGCTGGTATTGTGTCAGTGTCCAAGGCCAGGTTGGATGGGTCTTTGAGCAATCTGGTCTAGTGGGAGATGTCCCTTGCCTATTACAGGGGGGTTGCAACTAGGGGATTTTACCGTCCTTTCCTAAACAGTCTGGGATTCTATGATTCTAAAATGTCAGGTTTCTTCAAATAATTTTCACCATAAAAGCTACCTAAAGCCTGCAGAGATGTAGGCCAAAAATTCTTTTTTTTCTGCAATTCAGGAGCTGCAAAAAAGTATAACTGCAGGTTAAATTTTATGCATGGAAATAATGGGAAGTGCTAAATGAGGTATTCAAATGTAACTCTCCCTTAACCTCCTTTCTTTCCACTGACTACCCGATGACTGGAGAAAGAGAAATATAACCCCCGTTTTCAAGAAGGGGAAAATGGATGAGCCAGGGAACTACAGACCAGTCAGCCTCACCTCTGTG
>JASSUY010025993.1:0-14360 GCA_032466535.1 Forpus xanthops
CTCAACCTGTGGGAGTTGCATTCTTTTGATTCTCCTTCCCATTTCCCAGGGACTGGGGAAGAAAGAGGGGGGAGTGAACAGAACTGTTTGAGGGGCCTCAAACCACGACAACATCAAAATATAAAAGCATATTGTGTCACTCCAATTAAGTGAAATATTTTTTTTTTTTTTTTAATGCTACAATATCTTTTCCTGCCAGTAATGATTCTATCCAAGTCTTTTTTTCTTTATTTGAACAGAAGCAACAGTGCTCAGTGTTGGTCTGGGTAATGGCACTGACATCCACATTGGAATAACATGGCCCCGAACTGGCAGGCTCCTCTTTCGCAAAGATATTGAGGCAACTGATATGTGTTTTCCTGTTGTATCACTTCATCATCTTAGAGGATGATGAATTAAAGCATGTTCCTTAAAACATATTTCTCCCAGCAAGCTTGGCAGGCTGTTGTGAGACTGGCAAGGGTACATTGTGGCTAGTCAGACTGTCAGATTTCATTATAAATGCTTTTTTGCAGTGCTTGTATTTACAGAAGTTTAATCTTTCAGGCAGCAATATTTTAGGTAAGCCTTGTGCTAATAGGGAGCTTTTCTAACCTCGAACACAGAAGATTTGTTCTTTTTCTGGAAAGGTCATATGGAAGATGCCAGGCTTCTTTGTCTTTAAAATACTCTTACTATTTTTTTAGTTGTTTGTTTGGGTTTTATTTCTTTACACTAATGAAAGGTCCAACCTTGGGCTGAAACCACAAGGTGAAGTTTTGGGAAAGCATTGGGGAATAAATACAACCATAGAAAAACTTTGATTTCAAATCATCCTTCACAAAACAAGTGTGTGGGGATCTGGCTATAGGGTTCAATAACCCCAAACACATAGGCACATGGAAATTTAGCTGCGGCATCTCAGCAAACAGGTTGCAGAGAGTCAAGTCTCTCTTTCTTGGTGTCAGATCCAAGCCACTTTTGCCCAGGACGTGGCTCCACTCAAATTGCTGGGTGAGCTCCATTTCCCTGGAGAGACATAGAGATCTCTATGGTGTTTGGGCTGGAATCCCATTTATGAGTGTCTGTAGTTCTAGAAAGGACCTCCTAAACAGCCAAGTGACAAACCACCTCTTGAATTCAGTAGCATTGCTGTGACTGGGAGAATGATGCTGTAAGAGTAATGATGAGTAACCAAACTGCATGGGCCTGCATAGCTTTCTGTCATAGTCAGAGTTAACCAGTGGAGTTTGTGTAATGGTGATAAAAGAAATAGAGGAATGTAAATGAGAAGAAAACTTATTTTCTCAAGTGATGTGGCGAGACATTAAATGGAGAATATTTAATTGCCTTTATTATGAATAACTGTCGTAATGCAAGAGAGGAAATAAAGTGGCTAAGAATTTTCTTAAAGCTATTTGTTCTTCATTTCCAATTTACCAGTCCATTACTATGTTTGAGCTAGTTAAGAGCAATCACACACAGGAAATTCTGGCTGATTAATACAGACAAAACTAAGTCTTCTGAACAACAATTAGGGCTTAGATACTTTTATAGCTGATACAAAAGACACCTTTTTTAGCAGCTAAAAGAATGCATTTTTATAA
This sequence comes from Forpus xanthops, assembly GCA_032466535.1. Lineage (NCBI taxonomy): Eukaryota > Metazoa > Chordata > Aves > Psittaciformes > Psittacidae > Forpus > Forpus xanthops. The sequence goes on from JASSUY010025993.1 coordinate 1,587, forward strand.
TGCTGAAAGCTGCAAAGAATTAATCATCATTGTAATTAGAGCAGGCAAAATTTAGGTTGTTTTTTTACTTGGATTAGTTAATGTGGTGATTTCCATGTTTCTTTTCTCCCTGCATGTTGCCATAGATCTCATGGGAGTGCTGGGACCAAAGAGAAAGACATAGTCCAAACCCTGGCCTTTGTATTTAGAAGATGAAAGAAGTAAAAAAGCATTATTTATAGAAAGCAGCATATTATTATTGTTGTTGTTAGGGTTTTTTTTATTATTTGTTCAAGTCCAGTTGGTATGTGGAATTAACAGGGTTTGTGCTTATGACTCCAATTACAACCCCATCCTGCTTTAATTAATTGTGTAAAAATTAAAATACTATAATGCTTGTTATTTTCCAAAACACTAATGGGTATAAATATTAATGAATCCTCATAACTTCCTTTTGAGCTGAGAACTATTATTATGATAAATATGTCTCTGAAAATTAGACACTGTCATAACTATCACCAGTAATACTGCTAATCTTGTAGCTATGATATTTATTACTTAATTGAAATGGATTTGCCAGTGGTAGATATGGGTTTGCATAAACTTGTTTTCTTACTGTGGCAATAAATATATTTCAAATTTACTTTTTTCTTCATTCCTAGCCGATGTTGTTCAGGAACAATAAAAATCTATAGTGATTACACTGTAAAGTGAACACAGTTAGAACATAAAATAATGCTAGCTGGTGTAGTGATTTGTTTAGTTTTTCATGTTGGTTGTAAATCAGTAGAATTTCTGAGTGGGGCATTTGAAGCAAAAAGCTTATGTTTATAATTTTCATATCCTTTTTTATCATACAAATGCAATTTTGAATCTTTGCTGCTCATAAACCAGAAGAACTCCTCTATTGTAAAGCTGCACAATATAAGCATATTTGACTATTATCAAAGGCTAGTGGCTAAAAGTATTTTCCCTAACATTTTCAAGAATAAAGCACTGTAAATTTGTTTACTTATGAGAATTAATTGTCTGTCATTAAGGTAATTAACCATAGTTTCACTTCCTACATAAAAAGAAGAAAAAAAAAAGTCAGTCCTAATATTATAGAGTTTGTATTGGAGTTTAAATCTTAACTCCATAGTATTTATATATGAAGTTAACAATACTTTTCTCTTTTTACATCTATGTATGTATCTTCAAGCAAACTATCTTCTCTTTTGTTTGCTCATTGGAGGACTTGGTTAGTGCTTCTGTTATGAGCAGAAGTCAAATTGTTAATGCATTAGTAGAACCACATAGGCCAGTCACTCATCAAATCTAATGATTTGCTAAATTTGGGGTCTTTTTTTGTGAAAACAGTATCTTCAGTTGCTTTCCATACAATAAGTATTACTAATATAGTTTAGCTGATTTTTAGTATTTCAGTGAAATACAGCTTCTGAAAATTGAAGCCTGTTTTATGAGTGTGTCTGTGTGGGGATTTAGCAAGGTGACTTTGGAGCCCCAGGAATGAAAATGGGGGCTACCTTATTTCTCCTTTTTCTTACATATTCTTGCGTGCTGTTTTCGGTCATATTATTTCAACAGCCAGGATCAGTAGAATAAATATCTTTGTTTAATAATGTGCTTCTTAACCTGTTTGTAGTGATAAGGAGAACAGAAGTGCTCCAGCTACATTTACATAACAAAAGCTAAGACTTGTGTGTCCAGAAGTATTGTATTAACAAGAAAGTATTGAGAACATAGGGGAGGTTAATTTGTGAGTGATAGTTTACTTTGGATTTGAAATTGGAGGAGCAGCTATTATTTCACAAAATTTAGAGGCAGTCATTTATTTTAAAGGGAGAGTGTTGTAGGGCTTTTTATTTATGAGTCTCATCTACTTAAAATACCCTTTGTGAAAGACTACCTGTCTTTTCTAATCTCAAACCCACTGTGAATAAATTCCCTAATCTGCTGTTTTCTGTGCAGGCTGAACAGTAGCAAGACAGACAAAAGAGGATTTTCAAATGCACAAGAGAAGATTGATCCAAAACCATTTCTACGTATCTGTTTGCTCTTCTGTCAGACCTGGAGGTGGGCATCCCACCCAGGACATCAGCACTTTGTGGTCACCTTGCATTAAATAATCCAGAGCTGCTAATAAATGCAGTCTGAGCAACTGGGAGATTTTCCTATTGATGAATCTAATTTCTGGCAGAAGTAGCAATATCCTTGTCAGACATACCAATATGCTGAGGTTTTCTGACGTGTTGGTATCAGTAATTGGTTCAGTCCAATTAATATTTGATATCTGCAGCAGCACAGAGAGAGAGGGAAGTTTGTCACACAACTCTTGAGGGATTTATGGGTTTTCAAAACTATTACAGCATTGTGCAAACACGGTTTTCTCAGGTGTTCTCAGTTGTTCTCAATTGTGCCTTTGGCAGCAGAGCCCTTTCAGTGCCAATGCTTTTCTGCTGCGTGTGCTAACAAAGTTAAAAATTCTTGCTATGGGAGAGGGGATACCCATTTTAATCGAGGAAACATCAGGTGGTCGGAATATTTGTTCTCACTGCTCAGCAGTCATCACTGTCCAATTTCTATCACTTTGTCTGTTTAGAATACAAATTTCTAGGCACAGGCACAGGATGGTAGAACAATAGTTGGTGACAAGTTTAATCCTAGAGCTGCCTTTTGAGGGAGGAACTACAGAAGCTAGTTTCATATTGGTAACTTTCAATACCAATTTTGGACTAACACAGGAAAAGAAAAGAGGTTAAACCTGTTCTTTGTTTTGTTTGTTTTGGAGGACTCTCATGGTTCATTTCAAATCTCTATAAACCTCTAGCAGAAAATGTGTTCTTTTATGTAGCCTGAATGGCTCTCTGTTCTTAGCAGCATCCTTCTGCTTTGGCACCACTCAGTTTAATTACAGAAAAATATCCAGTTTAAACAAGGAGTTAGAGTGGGCTTAGGCACTCAAATGCATGAACTGCAACCACATCTTGGTAGTTAAATTCCTTGGGCCATGGGGCAGTGGGTTTCTAGTTAAAATTAAGTGTCTGTCATGGCTATTCTGCAGAAAGAAAAAAAGTGGTGTAAAATGACATATCTCAAATCTGCATACTTTTCCTTCGTTTTCCAATCTTAATAAGGGGAAATAATAGGCACTGAATCTCAGCAAAGAGGAATGGGTAGGTGGAGCCTGCTTGTGCCTATTACCCACAGAAAATATGTTTGTGCCCCTTAAAGGCAAGGAAAGGGTGCTCACCCCAGCATCATGCCCTCAGCAGATACCCTAGGAGTGGAATCATCTCAACTCTGAAGGAACTGCTGGAGATCCTCTTTTTATTGGGTCACTGTGGTTACTTGTGGCCTGAAATTCTTTTCTGGAGGAAACAAACTAAAACCACATTGGGATCCCAGTTTTTCCGCTCTGCTGCTCCCTGTTACTGGGAGTTGTATTCAGCAGGAAGTTTGTGCTTCTGAAATGATGGTCTAGGTGCATTCATAATCACAGTATGATGTTTTTGGCTGAGCTGGAAAGCGAAGCTCTGTCCAACTGGTTTTCCGGCATCCCCACATTCCAGGTTTGCTAGTGCAGGCTCCCTCTTGTGTTAGTAATGGTTTTAATAAAACTGCACCAAATCTCAGTTTCTTACTGAGTCTCCTTCCCAGGGGGTGTTGTTTAGTGTCATTATTGCAACAAAGCTGCATGAAAAGGAGAGCAGTAATACCTGAGTGTGCTGACTTCAGCTGCTGTGCCCCCCCTGAGCTTTAACTATTTTCTCTTAAAAACAAAGGATTAAACTCTTACCTGTTCTTCTAATAATGCAGATAAATGGAGTTAGGACTAAACTTTAAGCCTCCTGATTTGAACTAGGAGGCTTCAGCTCAACCTGCACAGGCAGGACTGAGTGCAAAATAGTATTTCAAGCTAAGTTGGACAGCCTTTCTTATTTAGCAGAGGTCAACAAACTGTATCCTATATTTATTCACAGGCACAGATATACATCAGTAAACTGAAAAGCAAATCCACAGTTCCAGGGAAGACCAGAGTAATATCAAAAGTCAGAAATAATTAACCTGTCATGCAAGAGTACATAGCTGTATTATGTATCGGCATCAGCTCTCAGCAGTCTTCCTCTGTAAATATTTTCTTTAGCAAATGAGATTTTCATCAAACAGAGAAGGGAAAATAAAAAGACTCAAGGCAAAACACTTTGATACAAAAATAACTTATTTTTCTTTGCATAGGTAAGATTAGATTTTTCATTCTACTTCCTTTTCTGAGTGTACAGATGAGCTAACTTGAAAAGGCAAACTGGTAGAGATGAACTAATAAAATTCACAAAATATCTTAAAACTAATATGTAATACATTTTTTAATTAAACATAGGTAAGACAATTGTACAGGGTCTCTTATACAGTCAGACTTGGAGGGTCAACAGTAAAGTCACAGCAGTTTTCTTCTTTGAGCTCATATGGGAATCCATCTAATGAAACAGGGGAGCTTTCTTTGCATCAAGAGGAATGAAATAAGTGTAACTATTGGGAAACAAAACAAAACAAAAAAACTAATAAAGAACTAGTGCCCTTGGAACATACAGAGGCTTCAGAATTGCATTTAAGGTGAATTCCTGTCTTCAGCATAATTGTATTTCTTAAATTTTTAGGAACAAAAAAAAAAAATCTCATTTTGAATTTTTATCCAAAATGTGAATTGTGATGAATACAGATAGTTATTTGTCCTGGGTTCAGCAGTAGCAGTCATTTTTCTCCTTCTTGGTAGCTGGTGCAGTGCTGTGTTTTTGACTTCCAGCCTGGGAACAGTGCTGATAACAGCAATGTCTTCAGTTGCTGCTTAGAATGTTTTGATCTGACCAAGGACTTTCTGAGTCTCATGCTCTGCCAGGGAGGAGGGGAAGCTGGGAGGAAGCAGAGAACAGGACACCTGACCCAAACTAGCCAAAGAGGTATTCCATGCCACAGCATGTCATGCCCAAGATGTAAAAAAAAAAAAAGGGGCAGAGATCAGTAAGGATTAGGGTTTGCTGCTGGGTCGGGCTTGGTATCAAGTACTATTCTCTTCCCTTGTATTTCCCTTGTCATTATTATTATTGATGGTAGCAGCAGTGGTTTGTGTTAATACCTTAGTTACTAAATTGTTCTTATCTCAACCCGTGGGAGTTACATTCTTTCAATTCTCCTCCCCATTCCCCCAGGACCTGGAGAGAAGAAATAGGGGGGACTGAGTGAGCAAACTGCATGAGGGCCTTAAACCATGACATTATTTTAGAATGTTAAGGAAAGAAATACAGTAAGACTAGGATGCCAAATGAAAAAAAAAAAAAAAAAACAAAAAAACCCAGTTATTTAAAAGGCATTTGAAAGTAAGATCAGAAAGAATTTAATTCTGATGTCTCTGCAGGAACATAGGAAGCAGTCCCAGCCTCCAGGAGTTTATAATCTAATTCTTCTGATTTCCAGTCTCATTTATTTGTTTTTAGTCACTGAAATAGGAAAAAAAAATAAGATACATTTAGTGCCCTCTTCTTGAAGATGAGATCTTACTATGTTACTATTCAGAGCACCCCAGTGAAATTCCTGCATTCAGAAATGCAGATCTTCTGATGCAAATATTCTCTTTAGGTGAGTTATGTGCCTAAATCCAAATAGTATGTGGCTCTGTTTATCCTGAACAAATGCCTTTTATCTTCTTAACTGCCTACAGAACTCTGTTTTTATCAGGGCTGTGTTAAAATCAACAATTAATGTTCCTTCTTGGGCAGCTAATGACCCAGATTCAAAAATGGAATCTTTTATTCGCTTTCATTCTATTCTTTGCCCATAAAAAGCTTTTTCTTGAAAAGAGAAAAGAATCATGGGGCTTTAGTAAGGTCTTTAAAAGCATGAGTTCTTTGTGGAAGCGTACCTGTACAGTGATGTTGATTTTGGTGATGTAAAGGGTTGTGGAGCAGGCAAAGAATCTGCTATGTGCTTCTTCCTGTCCCTTTTGCTCTCTTCCCACTTTCTGAAGATATGGCCATCATCACCACAGTCCATTTACCCCTTGGAAGGTGTTCACAGCATCACAAAGATGGCACACAAAATATCCCACTGTCTCGCATATGATTTCAGTTTATTTTTCCTTATATCGGAAAATAGAAATGCTACTTCGAGTGAATCAGATCTATGTGCACATCAAGATACAGCTCAGAATCTTCTGATCTCATATGGAACTGGAAAATAAATCTTTCTCTGAACAGAGAAAGCATTTTTTACTAAGTCGCTGGCAGGTATCTGAATACTTTCATCCTCCTTTCACATCCACTTCAGTGCTCTTAAACTGCTGCTCTCTAATGCTTTTTAAAGGTCCCATCTTTCTTGTCTTGTATTCCTTTCTCTGAGTCTTCAAAGAGTGCCCGGATCTTATGACTATCGTAAAATATTTCAATGACAGGGCTACCTTCTTTGTAACGTTCACCTTTTCAACTGTTATAGAAGAAAAAGCAATTTTTATATGCTAAGAGTAAATTTTAATAGAAAGAACCACACCATGCTGTGGTTCTGTAGTTGCTAATTTCTGCCACTAAAGTGAATTATTTAAAATTGAATAAATTAATTAGATGTACTAAGCATTCAGCCCATTTTCATGGCAAGGTTCTCGCATAATTGCCACGAAGCTGCACTATTTGCATTGTAAACTTCACAAAAAAAAGAGGTTTTTAGAATCTTTCCACGTTCTGTCTGTTCAGCTCAAGAATTTTTTTTTTTTCATCTAAAAAAGTCATTATCTAATGTTTCATTCAAAGCATAATTAAGCATTGATTTCTCATGCTGCCCTTCAGTACTCAGGCTTGTAACTCCAGCGAAGGTGAGTGTCAGTCAAGTCAATGTAGATGTGAAAATGTAAACTCCCTAACTACGTCAGCTGCCCTGAGCTGCCTTTATAAGCCGTGTACTCCAGGGTGTAAATCTAAGGACATCAAAGACTGGTCAGAAGAATTAGATCCCAAACAGGCTTGTAGTGCCATTGTGAGGCAAGAGGGTGTTGCTACATGAGCTTGTAGGTGCAAAAAAAGGTAAATGCCTGTAAAAATGACTGGGGAAGTCAGTGGCAAGAACATCAGCCTAAGTAAACAGCTGCAAAGAGAGTGGCTCCAAGCTGTGAGAATCTGCAAAAGTATTTTGGGGAAGGATGACCGTAAATAAGCTAACTCTAGTCTTCTTTCTGAATCAGTTTTGGGTTATGGCTGAGAGAGCTGGGATTGTTCAGTCTGGAAAAAAGAAGGCACAGGAGAGACTTCATAGTAATCTTCCAGTATGTAAAGGAGCCTACAAGAAATCTGGAAAAGGGCTTTTTACAAGGGCATGTAGAGGTATGACAGGGGGTTTTAAACTGAAACAAATGGGTTTATACTTAAAGAGGGGAGATTTCGATTAGATATTAGGAAGAAATTATTTACTATGAGGGTGGCAAGGCAGTGGAACAGACTGTTCAGAGAAGTTGTGGCTGCCTTGGAGTGTTCAAGGCAAGGCTTAATAAGGGCTTTGAGCAACCTGGTCTAGTGGAAGGTGTTTCTGCCAGTGGTGGGAGGCTGGAACAAGATGATCTTTAAGGTCCCTTCCAATTCTAACCATTCTGTGGTTCTACAGTACTGTCTGAACCAGGATAGAGAATAAGTGGACTTTGGGTATGACATAATACAGGTGTTGTTATGACCATAGATATTACGAGAGAATCACAGTTGGGGGTGGTGGTGGTGGTGGTGGATATGTATTCATGTGAATGAATTTGAAGGTTTTCTGTGTTTCCTGGGTTTGGGCTAGTTGTTATCTTCTAAAAATATTATTTGGCCCCAGGCTACTTTTTTACTCTTCTTAGGTAGTAATGCTTATCTTTTACTTCTTTTCCTTTGATATATTTTTTGGTATGTTAGAATCACAGCATTAACTGTGTACCAGGCAATTTAATTCTCATTTCCAAGGTTCTGAACAGGACTATACAACAGGCAAGTGCAGCACTTGGAGAATTTCCATCCTGTCTTGCACTACACCTGCTGCAGAGTGGGTTGGGAACCCGGGAGCTTATACGTTGTAACATGAATACCGATAAAAGTTTAAAAACAACATTGACAACAAAGTGAGCTAATTATTCATAACATTCACTCGTAATTCTTAGTAACTTGATTATAGATGCTTCCCAATAACCTGAGCAACAGCAAGTCCACAAAGGGTGCTGCAGAAATCCTCCTGCATGCTTTGTAGCTGCCATTTTATTTCCCAATTAAAAATGGAACAGTTGTCCTTTAAGCCAGTGACTGCAAGCGCTTGCTTGTGCCAATGGAGCACTGTGTGGGACAGGTGGCTTGGGAGCAAAAAGAGGCTTTTGTAATTGCTTGGCAGGGCAGAGCTGTATGAGGGTGCAGCAGCAGTTGGCAGATTGGATTAACGGTCTCCTAGGGGTGAGATTTGGCACATGAGCTTTGTGTTAATACCTGTAGCCTAAGTTGCTTCTGGAGCTGTATTTGTCACAGGAAGAGCATCCACTTTGCCTCCACCATGTCACAAAATCATAAATCCTAAAGCTAGCCTTTAAATTCCCTTTTAGCACTGTCAACTATATAAGGCTCTCAAACGTGTAATTTAGAAACAAACCTTTTAATAAAGAATTATTATCATGACAGAACTGAGACTGACAATCAGTTTGTGGAACATGAAGTAACAGCATTATCTTACAAAACTTCAGTCTTATTATTACTGATGTGGATGTTGCTGTCACACTTTATTTACGGTTATCTTGCAAACTAAAGATGATGCTATTTGCGAAGGAGTAACTTCCTTGGCTTTGCTGGTTCAGAGACCTTTGGTTTGGTGGCTGGAAAATCAGCTTCTAATACAGCACTCCCGCTGCATGTTTGTGGGAGAGATTTACATATTAACTGTGTGTGTTGCCTGCAGCCAGGGCTTGAGCCTGAGTTACAAATGCTTCTAAATGCAAGTCCCCAAGGCATGAATGTGCTGTCCCTTCCTGATGTCATCTTGATGTGAGATTGTTGCTGCCCCAAGGAAGCCTCTCCAGTGTGGGTGACAGGGCATTCATAGCACTATGTGAGAGGAGAGCTATTCTGATTGTCCTCTATGCACTAAGGACAAGCTTATAGAGAAAGGTTCCTTAGGATTCCTATTGCAATGACTTAATTTTCAGTCCTAGAGCTTGATTTGTTTAAAGATTTGAAAACCAGAATCATGCACAAACTTTTCCTGATATTTCCTCTTGTGTACTCCTACTCTTCATCCCTTGTACAATAGCATTTTATTCTGTTCTTCCAAATTGATTGCTAAAATTTATTCCTGGTTATGTAGCTACTGATCCTCGATTTCCTATGACATTGGGTAGTAGTGGGGCAGCTCCTTATTCACATCAGTGTGGCTGAACTGAGGTGCTGACCCATTGGGTCTCTCTGAGACACTGGCTGCTTACTGTCGGCCATGTCATTTCACCCATTTCACAGGAGGGGATTGTCCCCTCCTCTTTCCAAAAAATGATTTTCTTTCATAAATCAACTCTAATACATGCCTTCCCTGTGTACATAGCTTGTTCCTTTTGCTGAAATGTTAATTTAGGTTAGTTCCTCTGGAATACAGAGACAATTACAGCCAAATGCCCTGTATGTCAATTGATAGAGCGACCCCTTCTTCTTGCTTCCTTTCCTGCTCAAGGTCCTTTTTCCTCCATCTCTGTCCTTTCCTGACTGTCCTAAAGTGTCAGAGCACTTTCAGTGTGCACTTTCTGTGGCTGCAACCACATTACATATGTGCCTGATGAATTGAATACACTGCAGTGGGTGAGAGCATAGCAAATCAGGTATTTGATAACAGCTGTGGGGTGTTTGGCTGCCAACTGAACCAATGCACAGGAAATGCTCATTGATAGCATTTTATTATGGTTTTCCTAATCTATTAGAGAGACAAAGAGAAATAGGCAGTGTTCCTTGGACAGCCATAGAAAAAGGTTGGCACACAGCATGAGAGTGTATTACTTGGGAAGTGATAAAGTATAAAGGGATAATTCATTGTAGAGACAAAAAAGAATATGCTATCTCAGAAGAAAACAAAATAGGTCAGTATCACAATGAATTTGAAAGGTGTGAATGTTGAAGAGACCTCAAATTATATGGCTTTATTGATTCATTTACTTCTCACAAGCAATTAAGCTTCCCTGAGTGTAGGGTACAAAATACCAATATGAATTTTGGTGTGCTTTTTCTTTTTTTTTTTTTTTTTAATTTTATTTTATTACACTGATACAAAAGGAATAGGTAGCATTGGGGTTTTTGAGAGAACCAAATTCCAGTCTGGTTACTATGGGGTGTCCATTAGCAATAAAATGGTGGTAATACTTTGCTAAAATAATTGGGCTGGGAGGATACCACTGGCCAGTCTGTCTCCACTGGTAGAAAACAATGAAAAGGCCATTACCTAACTGCCCACGAACCACTCCTTAGCCAGAGATAATCCATTGTGCTCCAAATCGCAAACACATGGGAGAATGAAGGATAAGAAATTGAACAAAACATTACTAAGAAGTTGGTGGTCAGTTACAGGAATGGATTCTCCATCCTTTCAGAGTGCCAGTGCAACACAATGGGAAAAGAAGGATTTCTTCTCAACAGAGCAAAAGGATTCAAGTTATAAACACTTATTTCAGTTTTCAGGTTGTATGGACCCAATGAAAACAATGCTATCATAAAGAATTTTGATCAAGGCAAATGATGTTGACTATTAAGTAAAAGCTTAGCCCTTAATGTAGGCTATCATAAAAAATACAGAAAGTTCTGCAGACAGGTACAATGAGATGCTTTAATTCTCCACATAATACAGTACAGAATGATGGTAGTGAGATATGGGGGTTGGACTAGATGACCTTTGAAGGTCTCTTCCAACCAATGCTGTTCTATGGTTCTATGATATTTTTGGTCAGACAGTTATTTTTTTTTTTCTCTACTGAAAGATTTGTATAAATGACATAGTTACCTTGAGAAGATAACACATTATTTGCTTGTTGTGACTGAACAATAGCAGAATCAGTATGACATTGTGATAGTGACTTGAGTCATCCTTTACTGTGCACAGGAGAAGGAAGCAACCTCTGAATAAAGTTTGCTTTTATGATTTTATTCTGAACCTGGTTTTTACTCTCTTTCACATCATCATTAGATAGCAAGGTACAAAATATATGAGCTGTTTGCTAATGCAGAGCAGCAATCTTCCTGCATTCTATTTTATTCTCTTTTCCCTCTTAATTTGTCAACTTCAGAGCTTGGTTAAATATCACAGATACTAAAGGCCAAATGGAGAATCATCTTTTACCTGCACATTTTGTATTACAGCATGAGTTACTGTTTAAGGGTGCTAGGACGATTTTTGAAAGGTGGAGTATGTAATTATTTCAAATATTTGGGATTATTCAACTGGTTTGACATTCATATGTGCATTTGGGGATTTGTCTGCTCATTGCACAAATAGGAAAATGGGATACTAATTTACTTCCAGCAAATGTCTTTTTAGAAATTCTCTGTGGGATACCCTTTTAATGGATCTGGCAGTTCACGTTCTCTAGCCATTTGTGCTGTATTCTTACTGTCTCACTATACAGTAAGACAGTAAAGACAATTTAGGTCTCCTAAGAATCCTGAGGGGATGTATTATTTGGAGTTATACTTTATGGTTACAAAATAAAAAATTATTCCTTTCACCCAGGTAACTATTAAGTACTTTTTGATTAATTACATTTAAATATATTTGTGCTATTTTCAGACTTAGCCAAGCATTGTACCATTTTATTTCCAATAACTATTTAGAGGGTTCTTTTTAATTTGGGAGTACTGGTATGACTTTTTTGGATGAAACATGTGATTCCTGAAAAAGAAGACACTAAATATTACAGATTTTGTATTAAGCCTTACAAACTGCTTTATAACACAGCTTGCACCTGCCCTTATTCTGCCCTATACATCTTCTCTTCCAAACTCTAAATTTTATGGGATTTTTTTGTGAGTTTTCTAGACAATTCTTTAATGTAAATAACACTACTGCATGAAGGACTAGGTGGCTCTGTGAAGTCATTTAGAGAATGGATTGTTTATTCCCACATTTATCAAATAAAAAATAATCATGATATTATGGCAGCCAGTCCACCTGGGTTTGACTTCAGGTTCATGAACTGCTTAATATGCCAAATTGTAGGACCCTAAATGATCTGTTTTAATAGCATAACCTGTTAGAAGATGAGAGGATTTGGCTTATTGGAGTCTTCTTCCAAGGGTTTTTTCATCCTTCTTTGCTTGTAAACCTTCTTAAAAGAAAGTCTGTATGTGCCTGTTGTTTGTATTGATTCAGCATCATGACATACAAACATAAAAGAAAGCCTTTCAATTAAATACTGGTTACTGCTGGTACTGGCATAGTATCAGCCCACAAATTGTGACAGAGACCAGCGCAGAAGATAGAAATGTAAACTGAACTCTTCCTTTTTTCCTGTTTCTAGTGAAAAATCCTCAGTGGGTAGTGTAATCTTTCATACCAGCCAAAATGCACTGAAAACATATTTCACAATCTCCTTCTAAAAATTCCTTCATTTACATCTAAACTCTTTTCCTAATCCCTTGAGTTGCACAGGCAGTGCCAAACTGAACATAATGGTGACAATTTCAATCTTTTAACAAGAAGTTAGAATCATAGAATCATAGAATCATAGAATCATAGAATCATAGAATCATAGAATCATAGAATCATAGAATCATAGAA
>JASSUY010025994.1:0-15677 GCA_032466535.1 Forpus xanthops
TCACAGCTTCCCTGGGCAACCCATTCCAGTGCCTCACCACCCTTACAGCAAAGAACTTTCTTATATCCAATCTAAACTTTCCCTAAGTTTGAACCCGTTACCCCATGTCCATTTACTTTTTACTTTTTTACTTTTACTTTTAAAAAACACTTCCTTTTGAAGCAGCTGTAAAATAATGATGGAAATCTGCTGAAAGGAAGATTAAAATAAAACCAAAATCATTTATTTGTACTGTTTGCTGACTCAAGGTATTAAGTGAGCCGTTAATGCTTATTTTTCATTTTTGTGGGCAAGTCCTAAATACATTGGGACATCATTTTACAAAATCAGAATTAACCACTGATAAATTTTAAGTTTTGCCGGTTGCTTAATTTTGGGTTTTAAAGTTTTAACTGGCAGATGTAATTTAGAAAATAAAAGAGGCTCTTAGGAAAGTAGAGGGCTTTAATATACACATATGAAAGAAATTGCATTTTTAATGAGGTACATCATCTGTTTTCTACATTTAACAGGGTGAACAAGGAGATGAGGGAAAACTTGGGAAAACTGGTGAAGCAGTAAGCTTGAATTCCCTTTCTGGTTTTATTTTTAATTCTTTGCTTATTTGAGAGTGAATAAGTAATTTGTTGCGGTAACCTTATGATGAAGCTTGTTTTCCCTTGAAGCTGTAGGATCTTGGCTATACCTTTTGTGGTCTTTCAGAATTGCACTCTTTAAAGAAAATCCCCATCATTTTCCAGAGTCAATTCTGCCTTTTTCCTAATAGGTTGCATGACCATTATGGGTAGTTGTAGGGATCTTCCAAAGCACGTTCAAGTAGGTGAGTGAGTGATCCTTTTCCAGTTAAATCATTTGAGAGGCTGCATTTAGCCTGAGATGTATTTTGCAGACTTGTTCTGTCTCCCTTTCATAAAATCACAGAGCTCAAGGTGACCTCCATCCTCTACTGCCTAGGCAGGATCAGTTCTCTTTGTATCACTCCTGACAAATATTTGGGTAACCAGTTACTGAAAAGTTCCCCGAACAAAGGCTCAATGACCTGTAGGCAGCCCAGGGCTTCTCCATCCTTATTTTTAAAATGTTCTTCGAATTGTATAATCAGACTTCCTTCTGCAAACAGCATTTTACAAGTGATGTTTGTTACTGTGCGCCTCCAATTGGGACTGTCCCAATCCACTTAGCCTTTCATATTTTCTGGATAAGTCACATTCTTGCTCTCCTGTAGACTCTTTCTAGTTTACCTAAACATCTGTGACCCCAGCTTACTGCCCCAACCACCCAGATTGCCTGGAGAAAGCAAAAATGGCTTCTTACAAGCCATATTATTGCATACACATGCCCGTTTTTGTAGCAGCATGTTGTTACTCAGTCTGTTATCCAGTCTCCAGTCCCTTTTAAAAGTTACCTTTCCCAGTTCTTCTACTATAGGCACTTTTGTAGTTGATAATTATCACTTAAACATACTTCTTTGCAGTTGTCTCTGCTTAGTTTCATCCCCTGCCCTTTTGGTTTTTTTAACTTATGTTTGGGAATTATGAGCAGGTGTGTGCTTATTGACCCATGCTTGAGTTACCCAGATATTGCATAGAAGATGATGAAATTGGTCTTGTTTCTTAAGTTAATGTATGCCAAGGAGAGATACCACACACTGTTTTGGGCTCAGTGCTGTACTAACATAAGCACTGCTTTTTGCATCGTTAAAAAATACCAAGCAGATATACTCCAGACAGCATATTAAATGGTTGATTATTGCTGACATTGTCTGAATTGCTTGTAAGTCGAGACCAGCTCCTCTGTGCATTCTGAAGACTGTGCTCCAGGAAGGGGTACTGAGAACCTGGACTCTCAGTCAGTTAAAAGTGTCTGCTTAGATAGCAGCCTGTAGTGCTGAGTAACACCGTATGGTCAGCCAGCATATCTCTGAACATAGCAAGTATAGTTAACAGCAGCTTGATGCTTAGCTTTGTTCGGCAGCTTATACATAACAAAACTTCCATTTTGTTGGGTTGTAATCAGAGCTGTAAGGCAGTAGTTTCCTTATGACCCCATTTGGAAAATCTGGGGTTCTTCATATTGCTGAATGATAAGGGCAAACTTAGGTGAGTACTGCAGAATGAAGATGTAGATGCAGAGCAGAACAGATGGCACATTGTAACACTTTGTGGCTTTTATGGAAAAATGCAGAAATTATTCTGCATTGGGACAAAGCAGTATAATCTCCTGTTGAAGCTCTTATTACATGTGGATTGTTTTTCAGCCTGTTGTGTTTGGGAAAATTGATAGCATTTACTCTTGCACGGTGCCACGTGCATGAAAATCCTCAACAAAAGACAAAGCTAAGCTGAGTTGTAAGTCACTTCATTAGTAGTTGTGCATAAGCAGTCACAGAAGCTAGTTATTTAATCTTAAATTTCTAGATTTGTCATGGGGGTTTTTAGTTCCTCAGTGAACTTGAATTCAGTGCACACATTTTCACAACTCGGGTGTTTTATATGAACATACTGCTAAATGAGCTGCATTCTAATTCAATTCACTAACTCAAATACGTAATCAATGATTATGTGTTGCAGTGATGGTTACTAAAATAATCATACTACCTACCTAGCTGAATCAGGGACAGGCTGCAGGAATAAATTACCACAAATAGTCTTTGTGCTGAAAGAGGGGATGTTGCAGCCCGTTTGGTGTTACAAAGAATGATAATTATGGCCTATCGTTAATTACTGCTTCCCACGCTTGCAGTGTGGGGAATTTGTGTGTGATACAGGATGACATGAGATACCTGAGAGTTGAAGTGGTTTCTAAGCTATTGATAAGTACTCTTTATTTTTCACTTGTGAATTGTAAAATGTCTTCTGCTCTATGAACATATTTTAATCAAATGAGTTTCATAGGCCCTTGGTCCTATTATATTACCTTTGTGTTATCTGGCAGCAGAGAACTGACACCCACTACATGGTCTTCAGGGGGGTAATACCTATCATTTTCTGGTTAAAGCTAATGGTAAACCATCAAGAACGAGAGACAGCCTTTCAAACACTCAGCAGAACTCACAGAAGACCTTTCAAAATTCATTCCCTTTACTTTATTCACCGCTGTTATCTGTAACAGTTAAGCTTTTCCTAAGCTAATTGGAAAGTACTAGCAGGAAGAGGATTGCTTTTCTCATATGCAGAAAGAGGTTTTCCAGATGTCAGCCCTGTTGCAAAATGTACACTTTGGATGCAGTTTTTACTTCCAGATTCTCACCAGCTTCTGTTTGTGACAAGTAATTTTTCTTTTTTTTGGTGTGCAGAGAGAGTACACATTTCTTAAGTCACAGATAGATCTTTTCCCTGATATTCAGTGTTGGCTCTGGTGGTATCATGACTACTCCAGAGCATCTCTGGAATCACACACCACACACAGACACAAATAGTACTAAACAATGTGTAATTACTGTGTTCAACAGTAAAGGAAAAGAGAAAAAGAAATTGCTGAAATAATTGATAGAAAGTCCAGTGTCTAATAAAATTCTGTGTATGGCTTTTTCCTTCTGCACACCCCCTACTCCCTTCTGGCTTATCTGGTGTATGTGGTTTATTCATGGTCTTTATTGACTGGATTTTTCAAATCATAGAATATGAGGCATACTTTTAAGCCCATGACTGAAATATACCTTTTTTTCTTTTTTTTTTTTTTTTGGCAATATTTTTGGCATCTCATTATTGCAGTTCTCCAAAAGGAAGATGTTTTATATTCTTATTTTTCTTGCTATCATCCATCTTCTGTCTTTGACTAATGTATCTGTCACTGCTGCATGAGGTACCAGAATAGTTATTCCTTTCCTGTAGCAGCTTTTCCAGGTCAAGTATTGCTCAATATGTGCTTAGAAAAATACAGATGGCAACTGTGCACAAGCAGGGGAATTTCAGCAGCAGGAGCTTGGGCCATAGTGCTTGGTTATTCAGTGTAGTTAGATGGGATATGTACTGAAATACAGATTTGTCAATAGGCTAGAAGCAGTATTGTCAAACACTTCTTAGGTCATATGAAACTGCTGACTCAGAGCACATTTCTGCCAGAGTATTTCTGGATGCTTGTCCAGTGTGGAAACTGAGTAGAGTAACTTTATAAAATGCTCACTGTGCTCATAAGCTTAAAATGACACCCATAGAATCATAGAAGTATGGAAGAGTTAGGGTTGGAAAAGACCTTAAGATCATCAAATTCCAACCCCCCTGCCATGGGCAGGGACACCTCCCACTAAACCATGCCACCCAAGGCTCTGTCCAACCTGGCCTTGAACACAGTCAGCAATGCATCAGGGATTCACAACTTCCCTGGGCTACCCATTCCAGTGCCTCACTACCCTTACAGTAAAGAATTTCTTCCCATCTTAATACTAGATCAGAAAAGTGCCTAAGTTCAAACTTCAGACACTATTGCTTAATCAAGTCCTGCAACAAAAACTGTTTCTCTGTCTACAGCATGCACCCTCTAAAAAAGAAAGTGGGCAGGTCTGGGTCATGCTGCTTGGCTAAGCAGAGCCAAAAGCTGCAGTCAGACTCAGCAGCTGTCCTTTGCTGCGAGGTACTTGATAAACTGCAGGACCATCATGTCCAATTATAGTGCAGTGGGTTAAGATAATGAATAGTAGGGGATGTCAGGCAGAGCAAATTTACAGTGCTGATGAGTCAAAATCCTTTGGGAGTCATGCCAAAGGAAACAACGACCTCTGCTACTTGCAAAATTGTCCTTATATTTGGAGGAGGAAAATCTTGCTTTGCTAACGTGTGTAATTGGATTTGGTATGCTTAGATCAGATGTTATGCAGTGGTGGATAACAAATATCTGAAACCGTCTTCAGGCGCCTCATAAAAATGATCTGTGTTAAATTGTGAGGGATGATTAAAGAAAATCGTTTATTGTTCAAGATTTATGGTGCAAAATTGGACTGATCTGAGCATTAAATAATTACTTGTCAGGACTGTGATATTGTTTTGGTAATGCTAGCTTTTACCCACACTGGACCATGCTGGATAATCAAGTGCAAGTTAATTCCAGTTTGTCTTTGTTAGCTCCATTACAGAAATTCAGACCTTGGCCCATACACTTACAAATTAGAAGTCACTGATATTTATACATATCGTAACACAGAGTACAAGCGTAAAACTATCATCTGCAGCATGTACAGCTGGTGTCAAAAGGAGAAAATAAAATAAATAGAACTCATGAGCACAAATCCTGGAAAAATTATCTTCAAAGACCCAGAAAATGTCCTTCAGAGGTAAAAATTAGCTGGATTAGGCACCAGGGATGCTTAATGCATGGAGAATGGAAACTGCAGGAACTTCTGCTTAAAGAAAAAATTAAAGGGGCTTTAACTGATGTTTTCAGGATGCTCACTAGAACTTCTTTGAAGTTTGGGCTTTGGGGATGTGCAAATGAGAACTAAGCCGTAGGCCAAAAGAGAAGTCAATTGAGGAAAATGTGGGAGTTTTTTTAAAAGACTGTTGAATGCATGGGGTATTGCCAAGGGTTTCAAAAGAGGGAACTAGTTCTGCTGCTTTCAGAAACCAGTTGGATACAAGTTCTTTGAAGGTTTTACAGTGAATGATAATAATGATACTTCTGTGTCTGTGCTTCTTGGTTTTACACTTGATAGTCTGATACACTGCTATTGCTGCTAGGTTTCTCTCTCAAGAATAGTAAGGAAACAAGTTACAATAGCCACAGGTTATCTTTTTTAAACTGATGCTCATTTTCTTGAAGGACTTGATAGTGCTTCTGAGCATAGCCCTGTCAAACAGAATTACCCTTCTTTACACCAGTGTATCTGAAGTAAAATTTA
Organism: Forpus xanthops; assembly: GCA_032466535.1. Lineage (NCBI taxonomy): Eukaryota > Metazoa > Chordata > Aves > Psittaciformes > Psittacidae > Forpus > Forpus xanthops. Next base: position 5,834 of record JASSUY010025994.1, read on the forward strand.
ACCAATTTATTTCTTTCCTACAGCTGCTGTAGGTTAAGGAATGGTGTCAGTACATTTTGCCTTCCAAATATTCAGGTAGTGTCAGTTCTTAGTCCTTAAAAAAATCAAGTGAAGCATCATTTGTGAGGTAGAATTACGGTGCATGTCTGTTTTCATTCACCTGCTCCACTGGCAGTAGCAAAACAGAGATTTTCACTCAGATTATCACCTCTGGTTGATTACCAAGTAACTTTCTCAACAGATGGAAAAAAAAAAAAACAACAAAACAGCTGGACAGATCTCAGTGTCAAAAAGAAGAAAATAACATCTGCTTTTCAAATACTATGCTTTCCATTATAATCCTAGGTGATCACATGGTCATTTCGTAACTTTTTTAGTACTGTGGTTATGAGGTAGGAAATAGTTTCTAAGGTTTAGGGCATTTCAGGAATCACCTGCCTGAATAAGAAAGAAGGCCCACACAAACCCATTGCTCTGTGGCACACAGCAGTCTTCCCAGCTGCCAGGCAGGAGCTCCTCAGATGACAAGTTTGAACATGGAATAGTTTTCAAGTCTATTCTTGTTGATTAGTTGTATTGAGCTTTCCCAGTGGTCTGAGGACAGAGCTTTCTTTTTAATACTTCAAATTACTCTCACCTCTAAGTGCAGGACATTAACAGGTACTCTATTCAGTTCACAGCTGATACTCTTACAGCAGTAAGGAAATATTCTATACAAAGGCTCTGTTGAAAGTCTTTGGTTCAGTAGTATACAGATTTTGATCAGATTGAAGAAAGTCACATGAGAGCACTGATCTGATACAAATTCACCCAGAAATCTAAGACTTGCCTACTCTGGAGCAAACACTATCAACTTAATGTGACACCTCCTTTCTCACAGGTCAGCTACCTTTTGTTCTTCTGCAGCGGCTGTGAAGCCCAAATAGCAGCCAGTATAAACCTGCCTCATGCTTTCTTCCTAATTTTTGTCTAGGCCTGATCTGGGTCACATCTGTTAGATGCATACCTGAACAGATCCAGTATTAATCCCTATGATAGCAGGGTTCAAATAAATTGATTGTAAAAATATTTATTACTACTATTATGTCCAGCTAGCAAAACAGAGCTTAGGTTAATAGTTACTTCTTGTAATTTAATTTCTATAATACTATGAGTTGTAGAAGTAATTTTCTATCTGTAATCTGGGTATAAAATAGTAGAAGCTGATTGTTAGAGCATCCGCTTTTCTTCCTTCTCCTATACATCACCCTTGGTTGTCTTTCAAACATAAATTGTTGATCTGTTAAAATCAAACCTAAATGTTGGCTTATTTTGGATTTGAGTACTGTGCCTATAAAGTTCTGCATGAAATATGAAGCTGATGGACTCCTAAAGAAATGTTTAAGTGGGAATTTTAATGAGCAGGTAGAGATTATATTGCTGAATGCTGGTTCTGGATGAAGTGATTCAGCACACATTCTGGACAAATTTTAATGAAAATTAATCAGAAATATCAAAAAAATTCATAGGAAAATGCTAATGAGACAAAATAATATTTTAAATTTACTTATGTCACCTTATTAAAATAATGTTACCTTATTTAAACGTGTTGAATAAAAATGTTTGGAAATATGGAACTCTAAATAGCATTGGGTTGGAAAATTTTCAGTTGCTACCGAGGAGTGTGTTAGCATACAACCTTACCGGTAACTGCTTTCACAGGAAAGTTTGGAACCAGTTGAGTGTTTACTTCTCACTACCAAGCTTTTCAATGGGTTACTCCATACTTGGGTTTGCATTAAGTGTACAACATGTTTTCAGTTCTTCAACTACAGTCCAGTTTCTAACACAGAGCATATGCCTTGGAAAGGTTGTTTGTCTCTCTCAACTATGTGCTAGTTGTGAGATCTGGTCTCTGATTAGTTTTCCACAAAAAAGCTCCTGTCAGGAAGGTTTCTAAAATGCTGCTGTTGTCATGGAGAGTTCTACACAAATTCTTGTGAAAGAAAGTTTACTGTTATTTTTAATAAGGTGATTTTTTTATTATTATTATTTTAACTTTTTTTACCATTTCTGGGTTTTTTTTTGCTTTACTTTTCTGTTGCCCAATACATTCAATTTGATTTTTGGAATCCACCACTGCTCTCCAGAGGATTGAAGTGATGCTGGAAGACACAGGCTCAACAAACCTGCTCTGGACTGTGTTTATCCCCTATCGTAAGAGGAAGAGTTGGAATCTCAGTCCAGTACTAGTGCCTGGTCTTTATAATAATAAGCCAATCCAAATCTGGGATGTAAGGAGCCATGTGACATTTGAAAAAGTCCATTGGAAACATCACTTTATGGCTAATCTGTTGGCAGAATAAGATGTTTTACTCAGATTGCACTTTCTTTTCACTGTATACTATTAATTGTTTTAACAAACAAAATTATATTCCTAAGCAAACCTTTTTCCTTGTGCCTCTGCAAAAACCTGCCCTACCTTTGTCTCAGTATCAGATGCTTAACTCCGTTTTGAATGGAGGGGTGGAAGAGCATTTAATTAACTTGTAATGAACTTCTTTCTCCTTCATTCCTCTTGAAGTCCTTACTACTTTTACTATTTCACTGGTTTCAGTTCTTTTTTTCATCTTGGCTGCTGTTTCACTTTGCATACATACCCACTTCTGCTTATTCAGTTTCCCATTTTTCCTATCAATGCAAACCAACTTTCTTCTTCTAGTATTTTTACTCTAATTTTTTTCAACTACTCTTTTCAAAGGAACAGTCAGTGCCTAGGAAACTATCTAATAGACAGCTTTTGTTCTTACTCTGGAAGATAAGGGGAGGCCTAATATACAGCAGCACATTCACTGTCACTGCTTCCTAGCCATTCATTCTTTTTCAGACCAGAGAAAATGAGTCAGAAAGACAATACTTTTGAATTGAAAAGGGGAGTTGATCAGAGGCTATATAGTAGAATGGTTCGGAGTAGGTCTGAGTTACGTCTTGGCTCTGATGATGTCTTCTCTCCTTTCTGGAATAAGAGAATCCGAGTGATTAGTCTGTAGACTTTTGAAACTGTACTCCACACACTTTATCTTGATGAGCAAGAGTACAGGGTAGTTCTTTGTCTCACAGGTTTCTGCCTGGTACCAGGGTTCGCTGTTGGCCATGACTGGTAGTAGTGGTGGCTTTCGCTCTCGGGGTTCGTCATGACCGTCCCTTATTCCTGCCAGTGACGTCTGGGCATCGTCCTAGTGGTAGTATTGCCAGGATGAATCTTTAATGCCAAGCCAAGACACATCTCAGTTCTGAACAGAAATACACAAGTTCTCACACATAATACGCCAGTCCAGTAGACATAGAAATGCTTCTTTGTCTCTTTACTCCCTTCCAGAAATTAGCTTGTGCCAGTATTGCAAGCCTCAAAGGCAGCTATATCAATGTTCATTGCAATATATTTAAATAGTGAGATTTCCAGAGCAGCTAGCAGTCCAGGAAAATAAGAAGCAATCATTAAACATCAGTTACTTTGTATATGTTGTGTTAAAGTACTTGAGGGTGAATTGCATTGAAATTATACAGGTAAAAGCTACAAAACATTAATTATCTCCCCCCTCCCAAAAGGAAGAGATCTCTGATTGAAATGTCTTTATGCTATGAAATTATTTTGATTGAAGAAATTATTACTAGGCTTTTGAAAGTAACATGAGCAGTCTAGTGAGCTCAGAAGTTACAAGTTTTATAAGAAAAACTACTTGCTAATGTAGTGCTCCTAAAGTTAGGACATTCCTGTGCATGTAGAGGTAACAATGCAGTGTGTGAATTGCCATTTTATTCACACTTTTTTGAATTGTATCTCTACTAGGTGCTTCCACACATGTCTGCCATCTTTCATGAGCAGTCACACAATGTACTCTGGGCACCTCTTGCTTTTATTTCTCAAGATCACTCATACGTTTCTCAACTGGGACATTGAACTATGTTTTCTTTTTCTTTTAGTTTCATGATAGAGAGGATATTGCAAGCACTGGGAATAAGCTTTCTAAAAGTACTTCCTATTGTATTTCTCATCCAATATGGTGGTACGTGTTCTATCCAGTGGAAATCTGTGAGAGAGCCTCAGGAGTTATTCCATTTTGAAGGACTGACAGGCTCTGATCACCTACTTCAAAGACATTTGGGGCTGCAGCTCTTACAGGGAAAAATCTGACAACACCTGATCCAATGTAATTTTTGTTTTGACTGGCTTCTACTTTGTTCCACTTAATTTATTCCCCTTGAAATTTGTGGTCAAACCAAAGCTCTAGTAGAGCAATTAACACCCTTAATTGTATGTTTGTAAAGCTTCTAGCGCTGCAGGACTGGGCTTGGTGGCAGAACTTAGGTGGTTGCACAGTATGATGATAATGTATTTTCTTTTCAAAAATATCCATTTAAGTTAGTGTGTTCAGATGCAGTGATTCTCTTGGGTGGACTGTAAGACAGGTTAGCTTGTGCAGTCCACCCTTCCCCACAATAGTAGACCAGTGGTTCTCTGGGATGAAGAAATGTGCCATGCTGTGCTGCCCAGTTGCTAGGGGAGCTGTCAACCATGAGCAGCATAGACATCACACTAATAAGTCTTCTTGCTTTTTGTACAGGGATCAGCTGGCTTACCTGGAGAAACTGGGCCGTCTGGAAGCCTTGGTGAAAAGGTACAGTAATGTATTTGACTACTCAGCAGCAAATACCAGTTTTGAAAACCACTGGGGTGATAAGTATTGGTGAGAGATTGTTTACTGACCACTGACAAAGCTAATAATCCTGTAGCTATTTCAGAGTACAGGGATGTAATAAATGGTAACCCAAATGCTGTTTTTTGAGGTATGCATCCTGTATTTTTGATTTTACATTGTAATTAATTTAGAGCTGATAGAGTGGACATCTTGTTTGTATTATGTCACTTACTTTACTATCCACTGCTATTGAATCACAGAAATTGACAGATTCAAGAAACAAAATACAATTGTTTTATTCAGTAGTCACTGGTTTTGCACTGCGACGAACACAAAAGTAGAAAGATAAAATTTGGCTGTATGCCATAACTGAGTAAAGAAGACAGTGTTGTTAGTTTTGTCTGCTGTGCAGTAATAGTTGTGTTTAGGAAAGCAAAAGTTTGACAGATTTAATGTGATTAGAACAGTATAAATAGTTTAAGCATATCTGACATGGTTTTATTTAGGTGAAATATTTTAAAACTGAAAAAGAGGAAACCATTACTGAGCTGTATGTCAGCTTCAATTATAAGAAAACCAGAATGATCCAGCACCATTTCTATTTCTTCCCTGCAGAGCTGAATTATTTTACCTAGACCAGTATCTGTTATTTAGATATTTTGTTGAAGATTCTTAATAATATGTTAGAACTTCCATTAAAATCTTAATTGCAGTTTATATAATCTGTGAAAGGAAATACATTGATAGAGAGCACTGCTTGTTAAAACTAAAATTTAGACAAGTCTCGTATGGTTTTAATCATAATATCATCTTAGAATTCAGTGTCAAAGGATTCTCGTGCTTTGTAATTATGCTTGGCACAACAAAGATTACCTTAGGATAGTGCTGATAGTTCAAGTAGGAGAGAAAAACAGTAAAAGATCTATGATCCACAAATGGAAACAAGCTGTTTCATGGTGCTATAATTGTTATCACTGCTATGTTTTTTTCTACGGAATTTGTCTTCAACTTTATCTTTTAAATAGTACCATGTAAGCATGCTATATAGATTTAAATAACTAGCATACTTCCAACGTAATTGAGTTAAAGAAATGTGTATTTGCAGTATGCAATGTAAAATACAGTGTTATCACTATGTCATGTGTACTGTCTGCAACAAAAGTGTAATCTTTGTATGGGGATAATGTACAGCCAAGCCTGATGTTTGTGCTGGCTGTAGCATAAATAAAAGGTAAAAAAATTGTAAGACAAGAGAGTCCCTTCGTACTTGCCCTACTTCGGTTGCTTGTGCAGCTGCTGAAGGGCTGGCCTTCATTTTAGAGCTGTGCTTTCCTAACACACAGACTGAAGAAACGAGAGAGAGAGGAACAAAATTTTCCCCTTTGCTTGTTTTGCCATGGTGAATTCGATGGATTAAAAACGTAACTGTAAACATGATGTACCCAACAGAGAGAAAAGGGATCTGCTAACTGCAGTGTGCAGAGGATGATGTATCAGGTCTCTTCAGTCTTCAAGGAAAAGGGAAGGCAGAGAAATTCAGTTTTATCATCTTTTCAAAACTTAGGTGGGCTTGTAAGGTGGAGGAGTGCAAAAGTTCAATAAAGCTGAGAAAGGTCTCTGCACTGTTTTTAAAGGGTGGTCCCTGAACCAGTGGTGTTGTGCACCGCAAAAAGCAATTCCCTTTAGTGACTATCTCTTGTAGACTACAGACTACAATATTCAGGAAAGACCTCTTGGACTGCTGGGGTGCTGTTATTTCAGGTTAGCCTTATTGGCCAGATATGCCTGCCTCAGTGGACATGGAACAAGTCAGGGAAAGAGCACTCACTGTTCTTTACTTTTTATTCCTTTGTTAAAGGGAGAGCGAGGAATCCCAGGACCAGTAGGTCCTCCTGGAGAGAAAGGCGTTATGGTAAGTCACAAGTAAGGTAGAATCCGTAAGTGTGTTACAAACATACTTTAGCTTCCAAAACAGTAATAAATTCTCACCCTTCTGACTGTGCAAGCCTTATGGAAAAGAGCAGTATTTATGATGTATTGTTCCTAGTAAGTCTTATTTAGCAGCTTCATCCCATCTGTGACTTTGTAAAGTGACCCACTGAATGAAGCAGCAGAGCAACTGCATTTTTGAAAAATAGCTGTAAGCAGCCTTACACTAAAAATTAAACACAGTTGAAAGAAGAGACAAATAAGGGAGGGAAAGTAAAATAACAATCTCCTGTGTATACTGGGGCAACACGTTATTTTAATAATCAGACTAGTAACTACTATCATGTCTAATTCTACTTCACAGCAGTACCCAAACAGCCCCTTGTGTGCCACTTCTGTGGGAGGACTGGCTTTCCGACAAGGGCACTTGTCCTAAATCAGCTTGCAATGTTACATGCAGCATTGGACAGTCCAGAAGCCATGGTCATGTTAGGTAGATTGATATGGTACAGAAGTAAAATACTACTCACATGTGCCCGTTGTCAAGTTCATGTTGAAGTACTCAAGGGAAAGTGACTAGGGTTTTGTTGTATGTTTGCTAGCTAGCTCTAGAATGTATAGATGTGTAAAGACTTAACTGTTTACAAGGAGATGATGGAGATTATGGGTGATGTGCTATGTTTTGCTACAGACATGGGCCTGAGTATGTTGCAGTGGGGAATGGAGGTGTATCCATTGGCAAGAAAGAGTCCAAGTACCCTCAGGCTGTAGACCAATGATCCATGCATCAGAAGACAATGTTTTTTTAAGGATTCTGTGCTTCATTAAATCTCCCTAATCTAGTTTTATCATCAACCAGCTGCATTTGATCCATGAAAAAATCTCACTGGAGAAATTAATAAGGGTTTATTAATAAAAGATACAATCTCAACTACTTTTTTCAACTATTAGTAATGCTTTTTGCCAAAGGTAAATTCACTTCAGTGGATTCTCCTATTGTCAGAGCCTTCACTTTAGGATGTTGAAATTCATGTAGAATTCAGCAGCTTTTGTTTTGGTACATCCCTGTCAGCTAGTGCCTGTGTGTAGGGAAAGTTCTTAGTTGCTGTTATGGTTTAACCCCAGCCAGCAGCAAAGTCCCACACAGCCACTTGCTCCCTCCCTTTCTCTCCTCCCCATGCAGTGCAATGAGGAGAATTGGAAAAATGTAGAATCCATGGGTTGAGTAAAACAGCTTGAAATAAAGTATAACAACAATAAAACAATAATAGGAAAAAGTAGGAGAGGAATAAAACCCAATATACCAAATGAAGCACAGGTCAGTTGCTCACCACCTGCTGACTGATACCCAGCCTGTCCCCAAGCAGTGTTTAGTGTCTCCTGGCTAAGTCCCCCCAGTTTATATCCTGGGGATGATGTTCCATGGTATGGAATATCCCTCTAACTAGTTCAGGTCATGTGTCCTATGTCTGCTCCCTCCACTGGCTGAGCATGAGAGACATAAAAGACCTAGGCTTGTTACTTACTCAAACTAAAACGTGTGTTACAAACATTTTTCTCACACTGAACCCAAAGCACAGCACTGTACCAGCTACTCAGAAAGAATTAACTACCCCAGCTGAAGCCAGGAGAGTTGTTTTAATGACTGTTGTGATATATCCAAACAAAAAAATGGTTTTTAAATAAAATTTGGGGAATAAATTTTGCAAGATAAAACACTTTGTTAATACTACCTCAGTTTGTTCAGGAAAGTAACTGAATTTATATTGTTGTTATAATAACAATTCAGCTAAAACTTTTTGTCTTTGCTCTGTTTCAACTCTAGGGCTACCCAGGACCTCCAGGTGGCCCTGGACCTGTGGGGCCAGAAGGATTACCTGTAGGTATAGAATGGTGTTTTGGTTTGACATAAAGTGCACCAGTTTTAAATTGTCTTTTTGTTCTGATGAAGCTAAGACGGTTTCTGATATTTACTGCAGTCTGTAAAACTGTCATGAAAAGTTACTCATCCATAAACAAAGTCTCTTCATCTGCTCTTTACCAGGATGATCCATGAGGGACAGGAAAACTGATTATATCATTTACTCATCTACTTAATAAAAATAGTCTGCTGACACAAGTAGGAGAATAATAGTTTTTAAGAGTGGTTTATAATTGCACAATTTTATTTTTAATTCCCTTATGTCTAATCTAATTTAAATATGCTAATTTTGTGCTTAGTTTTATCCTTAACTGAAAAGTAAATTGTATTCTAATTTGCCACGTATAATTGTGTTATAATTTGGCTAATATGGCTCTTTGGTACAAACAAAAAACTGAATCTTCTATCAGAAAATACTAGGATTGTTAACATGATGTTGCTGAAGTATCCTTTTAGCAAATTTTGAATGTGAACAGTAGTAATTTAACCAAGTCATATCATGATTTTTTTTTATTCACATTAAAGTTACATAGAGTCTCTTATTTAGATTTTTCTAGCTAAATTTTACTAACACAATTAAATTTGAACCATGAGTGAAAGTATTGATTTGTATTGGTTGCACTGATTGTTGGTCAGCGTGCACAAGCCTTGTAATTTTTAGAAATCTGTGTATAGAAGACAATGAATAAGAAGTTTATTTGACATGCAGGGGCCTTCTGGGGCAAGAGGACCACCAGGGCCACAGGGACCTAAGGGAAGAAGAGTAAGTTGTACTGCTGTTTCATGTTACTTGAGCAGAGAGTATTGTGTTGCCAATGTGAATTTGATGCGTGACCCATGTACAGGTGCCTTCTTTGAACTCTGTCCTCCAGACTTAACCCAGTACTAAACTCATAGAATCATAGAATACTTAGGGTTGGAAGACACCTTAAGATCATCCACTTCCAACCTCCTGTCAGGGGCAGGTACCCCTCACACTAAACCGTGTCACCCAAGGCTCTGTCCAACCTAGCCTTTAACACCACCAGGGGATGGAGCATTCACAACTTCCCTGGGCAACCCATGCCAGTGTCTCACTACCCTTACAGTAAAGAACTTCTTCCTTATATCCAATCTTTACTTCCCCTGTTTAAGTTTTAACCCATTACCCCTTGTCCTATCATTACAGTCCCTCATGAAGAGTCCCTTCCCAGCATCCCTATAGGCCCCTTTCAGGTACTGGAAAGCTGCTATGAGGGCTCCATGCAGCCTTCTCTTCTCCAGGCTGAACAGCCCCAACTCTCTCATCCTATCTTCATACGGGAAGTGCTCCAGT
>JASSUY010025994.1:17600-28415 GCA_032466535.1 Forpus xanthops
CAGTGGCTTAGCAACTTCATCTGCCAGCTCCTTCAGGACCCATGGATGGATTTCATCAGGTCCCATGGACTTGTATAAGTTCAGGTTCCTAAGATGGTCTCGAACCAGATCCTCTCCTATAGTGGACCCGGGGTCTTCATTCTCACTGTCCCTGCATCTGCCTTCCAAAACTTAGGTGGTGTAGTCAGAGCATTTTCTGGTGAAGACTGAGGCAAAGAAGTCATTAAGAACCACAGCCTTCTCCAAATCCAGGGTAGCCAGTTCTCCTAATAGCTTCTGGAGTGGGCCCACATTGTCCCTTGTCTGTCTTTTATTTGCTGTGTACCTACAGAATCCCTTCCTGTTATCCTTAACTTCCCAAGCCTAGTTTAATTCTAATTGGGCCTTAGCTTTCCTAACCTGGTCCCTAGCTTCCTGAACAGCATCCCTGTATTCTTTCCAGGCCACCTATCCTTGTTTCTACCCTTTGTAAGCCTCTTTTTCCTTCTAATTTTTCTCAGCAGCTCCTTATCCATCTAAGGAGGTCTGCTGACCCTCCTGCAGCATTTCCTTATAGTGGGAGTATATCACTCCTGAGGTTGCAGCAGGTGATCCTTGAATATCAACCAACAGTCTTGGGCCCCCCTGCCCTCTAGGGCTATATCCTATGGAACCTTATTGAGCAGATCCCTGAAGAGGCCAAAGTCTGCTCTCTTGAAGTCCAGGGCAGTGAGCTTGCTCCATGCCCTTCTCACTGTCTTGAGGATCTCAAATTCAACCATCTCATGATCACTGCAACCACGGCTACCCTGGAGTGTCACATTTCCAACCAGCCCTTCACTGTTGGTGAGCATGAGGTCAAGACAGATGAAAATCAAACAGATGAAACTTGCATTTCCATGTGGAAACAATATAAATCTTCATTTCTCCTCCCATTACAGTTAAATGGGGGTTTGCTGTTGATTTCAGCTGAGAACAGGGTCACAGCTAGAGAGACCACTAACCTTATTTTCTGTATATATGAACATGCAAATATTGGTGTTTTTCACTACCACTGGACTGTTTCACTGTTTTAAGACTATTTTCTTTATCTGCCAATCACTTGTACTTTCTGTCTGGAGTTCTTTTGGTCATGTTTTTGCAGTTTGAGCTCAAAGTGACTTGAGGAAAGCACTGCCACTTCATAGCACAGATGGGTTTGGTTGCAACATGAGCAAGCCTATTCTTGCTGAATTTAAGGAGCTTGTTGAAAAGGGCAGTGAAGATGCACCCATCTAACATTAGCCTTACCTAGTAGCTTGACAACGTATCCAGACTCCCTATGAGACCTGTACAACTCCTACCAGTGACTGTACCAGTGTGTTTTCACAGCTGGTGTTATCCTCAGGCAGTGCTTACTGCATACTCCTGATGAATTCCCTGAATCCTTGTCAGTGAGATTACTTTGTTGGTTTCTTTCTGTTGTAGGAAACAGAAGCGTTTGTTGCTTCAGCAATATCATTACAGCCTTCCTTTATCCTCCTTTGTTATCATATGTATGTTTTTGAAGAAAATACATGGTAAAATTTGAAAAGCTGTAAGATCTGGAGGTGTTGCTCTAGTTACAAATGGGTACTTGACAAGCACACGTTGCATTTAAAGTAAGGTTTTAAATTAGAACATACTGTGATTAGCCAACTTAGTAATATTAACTTTATGTGCTTCTATATTACTTTTTCATGATTGCTTAAGTGTTAGAGGTTGGGTAAAAAGTTATATTTTCAGTATACTCAAAGTAATATATCTGAATAGATCATATATTTGATTATTATACTGTATTTGAAACCATATTTTGAATATCATGTATACTTGAAATGTACAATGCTTAGAAACTTTACAGTACACTACAGGATTATTCATGGGAGAATCTTCACGTATTTCGCGTGAGTCTTTCTTCTTCGGTATGGTTTCCTCCTCTTCAGAAATCTGGTTTAGTTTACCTCTTTGTTCATGGTGCAGTTTGTAGGAACAATTTATGAAATTTAGCATATGAAATGTATAATTTCTCTTAAAAGTCTGCAGTCGTGATTCTGTTTTACGCAGTATCAGAGAGTTCCATCTGGCAATGGTTGGGTTTTTTTTGTTGTGTAGTTTCAGACATAAGAATATAATTTATCCCAGACCAGTTTCTTTAAAGGGTGAAGCACATTTGAGCATACACTTCAGAAATGTACGAGACAAGTTTTAAGTACCTGTCAGAAGGAGATTTGTCTGAGTCTGGGTTTCAGGATTGAAGGAGTTCTCAGCAGCTCATGGAAAAGGACATACCCACCATTATCAGGAAAAACTGTTTTCATTTTTCTCTTACGATACATGGTCTTCTAAAAGTCTGTTTAAAAGGATATAAAAATAATAATTTTTTTCTGGGGAATTAATTTACTTTTTTTCTAACAGACAATTTAATAAAAAAAAAGAGGCACAAAATCATATATGCTAAGAAATATGAAGCATTACTTTGATAATTCTACGTACAGAAATAGCAAATGCTATTTCTAATGTCATATGTAATCTACCAGTGCCCAGAAGAATAAGCTTATTGAGGCCTGTTTATCAGGCAAAAATGAAATGCAGATATATTTGTTTGTGCAACATACCTAACAAAATTCAAAGAGAAGCCTAAATTAGCTGCAGAGGGTGAGAATCCACCCGCAGTGATAAGCACAGTGAACTAGCAAGAACTGGTATAAGCAGAAGCATCCAACCCTGGGCATCAGCAGGGAAAGAAGTGGTTCCTGAAGTGTTTAAGAGGTGCTTATACAAATCTGTTCAGTGGAGAGTGGCTCTAGGGGCTTCTGGGAGCCCTACATTAATAACTAAGACAACCTTCTGACAGGAGTGTGAATCTCTGCTTTGGTTTAGAGAAGCAAAGGGAAAAACAGCCTTTTTTTCTCACAGGCAGGTTTGAAAATGTAAGTCAAACCAGAAATGCAAAGCAATTGTGAGACTGAAAAGAAGTAGCAGCTTGGCAGTACTTTTTCTTCAGTGGCCTGACTTCATGAAACAGATGGTTGCTGCACCTCTGTGATTTCAGTAGGAGCATGTCTGAAAGCATGCTGAAGTGTTATGCTCAATTAGGATACACAAGCTAGTGACATTAGATGAGGAGTACACATAACCCATCATTTTCACTGTAAGATGCTGATGTTTGAGCTTCATCTGAAAAGGCAAGTCCCTTGGGCCTTGTCAGTCCACCAGTTTCAGTTTGACTGGCAGCCTGTAGGATGCTATTAGTTAGGTGACTAGCTCCAAAGTAATTTGGCGTAAGTAGTTGTGTCTGAGATTGGTATTGATTGCAGATTGTACATTTTAGTTCTTCTGAACACAGCATTCCCTTTTAAACTTCTGTTTTTTCCTTTTTGACAAGTCCATCTGCCAACATCTCTAGAGCTGGATTCAAAGCCAAGCTGCTGACATGAGCACAAGTCCTCCTCTGTAGGCTCTCCTCCCTCCCAGCAGCATCTGCTACCTGGTGGTTGCTTTTATGGGGGAATGTCTTATTTTAATTTAGATTCTATTTTGAAGGTAAAAGATAGGGGTTTTTTATTTAAGGAGTATCACATCTTCTGCCAACTGAGGAATCTTTGAGGGAGTCTGTCTCTATGATTTTGGCAGCACATCATGGAGTACATTGCTTATAATTAAAGATCACTCAAAATAAATCCCAAACATCCCAACCTCTGTGGAAGTCCCAGTTTGGCGCTGCAGTTTATGACTTTGCCTTCAACCAGCATGACTGGGAATGCTCACGAAAGGGGTCTCAGAGCAGACCCCGCTCTTCAGACTCTGTGAACAAGTTCCCACTGAAGCCACTGAGAATTTTGTCTGCTCTCAAGATCAAAATATCAGACCCAAAGTGGAATCTTGCATAAGGAAAATATCTGAGGGCCCTGAAAGCTGAGGTTTGTCATCACTGGATTCAGAGTGTCAGAACCCTGAGCTCTGTGTGGCAGGCCATGGAAAAATGCATACCACAGTCACATACAGAAGTTAAATAGAATCATATGGAAAATCCCTTTTGCTGTGTATTGAAACAAGGACATATCCCATCTTCACAGCTGGATTCTGCAGAAAGACTTAGGAGCACTGACCCTTTACTTCTGTACTGTCTCAGAGTAGAATTCTTCCATCTCATAAATTCTGGACCTTTCAGCAATCAGTTCACATCCAAGATTACCAGCAGCCTACTTCTGCCTGAGAGTATCCAGCTGCTCAGTCTCCAGTACACCCGGGAATTCTGGCCAGCTGAAGCCAGGCTGTCTTAAGAGTCTATGGAGTATCTCACTGTCAGCGGATTTGGTGGGCTGTGCCACTGACCATAGTGCTAACACAGAGCTTCCTTAGCTTGGTCTTGAGGCATGATGCACTTCAGCTGGAGTTGTGTGGAATGTTGCACTGTTTTGTGACCCAGACCTTACCATTTAGTGCTAATCTTATGAAAGCACAAACGGAGAACACTGCTTTGTAGATACTGCAGTGGCAGAATGACACTCAGGGAGGTGAAAATACCTGTATCTAAGAGAAGGAATTTCTGTCTCTGACTAGAAGGAAGTAATACATTTGTCTGGAAGACATACTGGTAGCTGTGTAAGCAGCCACAAAGCCATTGTTCTGTATCTGGTGTTTTAAAGTTCAGTAGCAGTAAAAAATGTACTGGCATTAAGAACCTCAGTTACCTAAGGGCATCAGCACTGTTTTAATGACTGATATTTTTCATACCTCTAAAGGCAGGGACTATGGCACCTCAAAAACTGTGTGCACTTCAGGGTTATGTGATAAAGGGCTTTGTGATGCATCAGTAGCCAAATGTGTTTATCTGTCTTAATTATTCAAAGGAAGTAAGACAAAAATGGATGTAATTTTCTATTATGTCAGCCACTAAACAAGAGAAGTAGCTATCTAGAGTGTTCATGGCTTTTTCTCTCCTCTGTTTAGGAGGCAGGATGAAAAGAACAAAAAGTTAATTGGTGCTTCATGCCTTCTTAGATGAACTCTTTCTCAGCTTATCATCCTAGAGTTTTCAATGTAATTTTAGAAACAAAGCTGATCCTGTGCCAAAGAAAAAAGTAGTAGTGATTATTAGGCAGCCTTACTACTCGGCTCTTTTGCAACCTGAATTAAGTAACAGCAGGCAAATCATTTGTATTTCTCATTCTGTGTTAGCTATAGTAAGAAATTTACAGATCTAATTTATATGTGCCAGCAGTGAGTTGCATCACACTATTTATAGGAGTAGTATGGTGTGCTTTTGTTAGAATACTGAGTTTGGATTCCTGTGTTCTATTCTGTGGTTGGCTTAAAGGAAGGCTGAAGGTAGGCACAGCACAGAGCCAGAATCTGAGCAGAGTGTTGGTTTGATGCTTTGTTTTTAATTCAGAATTATATAGTAGAAGGTTGGTGTTCTGAATTGTAGATCTTTTAGCTTGATTATTACTGATCTAATTAGTTGTCATACCCTTCCTAATGACTGGGCAGTCAGTGTGAACTCCAAGTGGAGAGCTGTGTGACTAGCAGAAAGCTTTTGGTGTGTCACGTGCATAATAGACTGAGAATCCTGTGCAGTCTCATAACAGGACAATTTCTCAAATTATGGGCTATGACCCTCTTTGTGATTAAAAGGAAGTCTCAAGTGTTCAAAGAATTTATCTGTTAATATAATATATATATTATATGTAAATACTCAGTCCTGGCTGAGACTAAAAGAAAGATAGCCAGGCTGATTAAGGGATTGCCTCACAAAAGCTGTACTGAAAATACTAAGGTATCAAAAGTGTTCAGACAGCTTTCCCTGCCTGATGACTTTCCTTTTCCTATGGTTTCTGTGTTCCCTCATGCTGGCCAGAAGCAGCAGTGCTGAAATGCTGACAGATAAACTTCTTGTGGGATATTTCTGGCTCTGCAGGGCCAGATTATTATATATCAGCTCATAGCAAAGGCCTTTTCTTGAGAGACTTCCGTTTCGGGAGAAAAGCCTAAGTGATTCTGGATACACATAGTTCCTGAGTTAGAAGTCAGATATTTTCACTGTAGCTCCAGAAGGAAGTGTGTGGGTGCTCACCATCTGTTCTGACAGATGTGTAGATGTGCATCAGTAAATCCAAGTCAGAGAGCACAGATTTCTGTTAAGTTTTGTCTCAGAAATTCAAGGGAGACATGGAAGTCACAGACATTTTTGAGGGGAAGGTAATGTAGAAAAAATCAGAGGGGCTTCCAGCAAAGTCATTTTACAAACTCCTGTTATTACCTGTTAGAACAATTGCAACTGAAGTCAGTCTGGAAATCACTCATGATTGCATGCTCTTCATTATATACCACAACCTAAGGCATAAGGTTCTCTACAACTCAGAAAAGCACTTGGAAAATGCAGCTCATTTCCCTCTAGGCAATGCCTTAAAAGTGTACTAGTTCCCTCTGATTCCAGCCCAGATGCTACCAGAGTAACAGTTAAGCCTCATCCTCCCACTAGATACTGCTGTAAAAAGCCTGGCTCTGTCTCTTGCTTTAAAGTAGTCATTTGGTTTAGGTTGCTAACAACAGGTTTTCTATGCCAAAACAATCATGGTGTTCAGAAATGTGGAAATAACCTCCTACATCAGCACGGATAAAATATTCTTTCACATTTTTCACATGGTCTCTTTTAAGGATTTTTCATTTACTTGTACACTAATAGATTTCCAATCTTAAATAATGTTTGTTGAATGTTTTGGCAATAAGTGTTTGCTATATTGTAATACAGTGATATAACAGGTTATCTTATTCATCTATTTATTATAAAGTCAGTTTACAAGAGAGATTTTAGTCTTTAACAATCGAGCAGTTCATTATGCAAGATTAGAAATTGCTTTAATACCTCCTCAAACTTGTTTCCTAATGGAAGAGCTTTATCTGCTTATTAGTCTTATTAGCAAGCTGGATTTTTGCATATGCAACTTTTATGCTGTAAAGCAGACACTCCATATAACCAGTGTGCATCTAATATTCATATTTCAGCAAATCAGGAATTTGATTCTTTGAAGCTTTATTTCACAGTTAACTTACAATTGAAATTGGGTTTTGTGCTAGCAAAATATGTTTTACCTAATTTTGCGTCTCCCTGATGATAACCACAAATAATGCATAAATAATATTCCAAATCACTTGTTCACTGTTCAGGGACCAAGAGGTCTAGATGGACCTGCGGGAGAGCGAGGAGCACAGGGCATTAAGGTGAGTGCATTGTTTAGTACTAAATATAACATCTAGAGAGACCATAATGGATAAGATAGAAAAGAAAGAAACAAACAAAACAAGCCCGCATGTCAGAAGCCATAAAGTTCCATTTAATCCATTGGAAGATTTGCGAATTTCTGCCTTCTTCAGCCAATTCCCTATTATGGTAAAAGCCCATCTAAGCCTAAACCTGTACTTCCTGCAGAGTTATCCAGCATTTAAACTGACAGCAACTGTATGCAGCTTATCTAGGAAATGCATGTGGAATTCACACACTGTTGGTTATTTATCAGGGAGAAAGAGGCAATCCAGGGAAGAAAGGAGTTCCTGGGTATATTGTAAGTATTGGATGCAATCTTTGTAGTAAGCCTTAACAAGGTTACTACTAATTTCTCAGCTGTGTTTGTAAATTATCTGAATCCAGCATTGTGTTTAAATACTTCTCTTTGACCAGGGTAAAGCTGGAAATCCAGGAGAAAGAGGAGATCAGGGTGCAGTGGTGAGTATGAAATTCTCTGGTACTTCTACAAAACAATATTCCACAAAATATTGCACTTCTTTTAACGCTGGAATTTGAGAGCATTTGTTTACTTTAGAGCAGCTGTAAAACTCTGACAGTTTGATTTGCATTTATTCATATAAAGAATAAGGGACAGAAGTAAGAGTGTGAACATAGTGTAGTCTGCTACAAGGCCAGTGTTTCCATGAAGGATGGTCTACAGAATACAGTATCTGCTCAGATTTAGGAGCTTATTGCATCTCACCTTTGAAACAAGGGGGTTCATTTCTCTTCATTTGCTAGGACTATTAGATGTATTTATATACACTCAGGTAAATGAAGCAAAACTTCATTAGTTTGAAATCGATGGGAATTAGTACATTTATTGCAAAGTACAAGATACTGCTCTATTACTCCTACAGCTGCAGTTTCTAGGAGAGTGTAAGAGATGCTATAAGCCAGGTTGTGCAGAAAGAAAAGCAGCTCTAAATCTTACTGATCATGTCAAATACAGTTTGCAGGGCTGAATACTCATAACATTGTGTTTAGGTCTAGTTTCTCAAACAAGCAGTACATGAGTAAGGAGAGTAATGAGGAGCTGGTAAACAATGGGTCAGCCAAGATCCATCCCTATGTAAGAGAAACTGAGGGAGGGCTCACCTGCCATAGGAACTAGCAATGAGGCAGTGCATGCCAACCAGAAGAAAAGACTGCACATATTTCTTGAGTGTTTCTGAGCAAGTTATTGAGTGAGCAGAAATAAGAGAGGAAGTGGCTTTTTGCAGAATATGAAACAGCTTGTTTCCACTGATTTTTTTATTTTATTTTAATCTTCTAGGGTTTGCTTGGGCCTCCTGGAACCACAGGAGACAGGGGGCCAATGGGAGAGCCAGTAAGTTGATCCTTATGGCTGCTTAAAAAAGTTTCCATGTATTGCACAGACATCTCTGGTAACTCAAGCTGTGGTTAGATAGGAATTGTGGGGTAATTGTTCCAAAACTGCAGGGCTAGGGTCTGCCTCCTTTGCTTAGCCTAACTTGTTCATGAGGAGACTTGTTAGTTCTGTTCAGAAGCACTGAAGTAAGCTATTCACAACATAAGACAGCATGATAGAATCTGGACCACAATATTACGTGGCTTTACACTGCATTGAGGTAGACATCTACTTTATGGCTTATGTCAATAGGTGCTAATACTGATAGTGGTGGTATTTTTGAGGGGCAAAATTTAGGGTAGTTATTGAGTAACTCAGGGACCACATCTATTTCTAACATTAAATTTTTAATGGAAAAGAGGCTGCTGTAACAAACCTCAGACATTTCTCTGCTGCATGGATTCTTGTTCTGGTTGTTACTATTTCAAACCACATTCACTTTTATGTGGCCAATATTGTAACAGACGTTCATGCAGAGTCTGCAGCAAGTATATGCAAAGTGCTGCAAAATGCAGCCATGACAGGAATAGTGTTGCATCGCTTTCTTGGGGGTAAATCAGGTTAAATAAATACAGTGAAAGAGTATGTGCTGTCCTAGGGGGACTTGGGAGAAGGCTGCCATTTTATAGTTCAGAAATCTATTAGTGTTGTCAAAAAATGTGTTTTTTCATTTCTTCTGAAATGTTATTTTGCATATCATATTGCGTATAGTTACTTCAGATCTTAAAAGTGAACTGTTGCTATAAACCATGCTATTTCTACTAATTATTATTATTGTTTCTAGTATTATTAAATATTATTTCTACTAAGACATAGGTTGAAATATGTACAGAAATCCATTGCCCAGTTCAGGGGCTAGAAAAATACCAACGTTTATTTTGGTTTTTGTTTGGTAAACTTTCTTTTGGATATAATTGCCTGCTTCACTTGAGCTGTCAACTTCTAGGAATGGCAAAATATTTCAACAGAAAATGTATTTTATAACAGTTATTATTGGATTCCTGTCACTTCATCGTTTTCATTTATTTTATCTAATCTTCATCTTGTGACATCTGAGAGCTTTACAATGTAAAGCTTATACATAAAATTCCTGCCATTTTCTGGTCAATTCTGAATTTTCTTATGTATAGAATGACTTATCAGCCTTATCTGATCTGAGTGGTCTACTCTTTAGCAACCTACATTTCTGCTGTGCTCATCACTTTAGAATCTAAATGTGCAGTGTCAGATGTAAGAAAAGCTTTGCCTTTGAAGAGGGTATCTTTTCTTTCAAGTGATGAAAAGATTAAAATGTCTTCAGAAAATGGTCTGTGGAGCTAGGAAAAAGTGGTGAAAATTATGCAAGTGGTTATGAAATGAAATAAAATGTGAGGCTCTTTAATTTGCCCAGCCAAGCAGCTTGATTTCATCTTCTGTCAGCTGGTCACTACATGAAAGCCAGCTGCTGAAGCCGTTTCTCTGTCCCTGTCACTAGTTCTCCGCAGAGCAGAAAACCCTAATTGTTGGTGGAGAAGCAAAAAAGCGTAAGCAACTAGAACTATTTGTAGTAACAGGGTTGATCTAAATTATACTCTAACTTACTTGTCCTTATATCAGTAAAACCTTTCTTCACAAATTACCTCTTCTTAATGGTTAAAAGCAGTCCCTGTGGTACTATAGATTTTTGGCTTCTGAAATTCCCTGAAAGTCTCAGGGGAAGGATACATCACCAATACAGCAGACATAGCTCCATGGTAATATTATGAAGAAATACTTGACTCATGAATCAAACTTAAGCTCTGTGACACTGTCATGGTTTAAGCCTCTCAAACTCATGCAGTTTTCTCTCTCACT
This sequence comes from Forpus xanthops, assembly GCA_032466535.1. Taxonomy (NCBI): domain Eukaryota; kingdom Metazoa; phylum Chordata; class Aves; order Psittaciformes; family Psittacidae; genus Forpus; species Forpus xanthops. The sequence goes on from JASSUY010025994.1 coordinate 28,091, forward strand.
CACTCCCCTCTCTTTTTTCCCCAGTCCTGGGAGATGGGGAGGAGAATCAAAAGAATGCAACTCCCACAGGTTGAGATAACAACAATTTAGCAACTAAGGTAGAACACAAATCACTACTGCTACCACCAGTAATAATACAAGAGAAATACAAGGAAAAAGAAGAATACAACAGATCTTCACCTGATACCTAGCCATGCCACGCTGTGCCCCCCCGTCATCTCATACCAAGTCTCGACTATGCAGTGCCCCCCCCATCCCCTCATACCAACTCCTGAACACGCCATGCACACCACCCCTGCGCCCCCACCCCTTCTGGGTCTCTGCT
>JASSUY010025999.1:0-15123 GCA_032466535.1 Forpus xanthops
GTAAAATGTTGTCCCCCTCGCGCCCCCCCCGGCATCCCCCCCCCCCCCCCCCCCTTGCTGATATTGAAGCAATCTGGCATAGAAGAGGGAAGCATGGGGCAAGTTTGGGAGGTCAGTTTACACATGGGTCAGCTTATACGTGAGTGTATACAGTATCGGGATCTGTTTTCTATTTGCTTGTCAAATACCAACACCATAAAGAAAGGAATAGTACTAAATCCACCATTTTAACCTTACACACACCCACAATTACAGCTGAAATAACTCAGCGATTTTTGAGTTATATGAGTGAAAAGAAAGCATCTGTAACCAATCACCTATTTTTTTGTTGTTTTCTTTTTTTTTCTTTGGCAATTCTGTATCTTAAAAATTGTGAATGCAGTTCTAGTTTATTTTTTTGTTTAAAAAAAAACAAAAAAAAAAACAAAAAAAAAACTTGTTAAAAAAAAGCAACACATGTGCTCCCAGGCTGAAAACACACATGCCAAATTCAGCCTGGAGAGAATTTTTACGGCTGAGTTATAAAACCCTGAAAATAGGGGTTTATAATGGAAATGCTGACAGACCATTAACTACAATAATAACATAAATGGAGCAATAGAATTTCCAAGTTATCTCCTTTTTTGTTTGTGTCAGCATTCCTGCAGCAAGAGTGCACTCCTGCACCAAAAGCCTGTGAGAGGCGCACACAGCATTAGCAGCACATCACTTAGGGTTCTCTCTACAGCATTCACAGAATAAAGAGGAAGACGTAAAGATAGCAGCGAGGCATAAAGTACGCAATGTGCATCTCCGGATGCACTCACATCCCCTCAATTAAATCGAATTGTGGGCTTTTTAGACACGTTTAGTGAGGAATCGTGCCGCCAAGCCAAGAAGCAGGATACTGGTTCACCTGTTTTGCTGGGTGCCTTGTCCACAGGCGAGGAAGCCAGTGCTTGCTGATCTCACACAAAAGCTTCCACTGCACAACATGAGGGTTACTTTCAGCTTGTTGTGTGACTCAGAAAAGAAAGGTGTTTGAAAACGGGGTGCAGAAGGACTACTGCAGACTATAACTACACGTTGTATGCTCTTGCCTTAAAAGCTCAAGCTATGTGTTCTCTGGAAAGATGAATATACTGAAAATATGTAAACTGTCATGCTGCTCAAGATAATTTGTTCCCTGTTACAGACAGGGACGAGCTGTTTATAACTAAAATAGGTGACAGCTAATACTACAGGATCTGTACATTCTTCACCCTTACACGAAAAAAGCTCTTACTAATGAAGATGATTTTAGCCCACAGCTAGCATGTTGCTAGTGAATAACAAAGCACATATTCCTAATGAAAACAGAGTTTCAAATAATTCTGCATGGGGTAGACACTGGGAACGAAAGAGGATGGCAGATCCTTGTACAGTTCTGATTTTGTCAGATTTAGGGTTTTGAAAGACTCTCCAATGCAATCAGCTTCTGGCTTGTTCCCTGGCTCATTTGTTCTTTACATCTTAAAACACCTGAGATAACATAGCCAGTATCATTCCCATTTTACAGATGGCTAAAGAAAGGCGCAGCAGTGAAATAAATTCCTAAATATTACGTATCAGATTTCTTCCAAAAATCAGGAAAAGAACCAAGTTTTCCCCTTGTTTTAGTAACGTCTGCTGTACAAAACCCAGATTTCAAACTTTTTCATTTAAAGGGTAAAAAGGTTAAATATGACCCATGAGTTGACATAACTCATCTGCTTCAGAAAAGCCCTGGATCACTCCAGAAGTGGATAGCAAATTCCAACATAACAAAAATCTTTATTTTTTTTTTTTTCACAAAAACCTGAGTTTTAAACAAAAAGAGTAAGATTAAACAAAAGAATAGCACAAAGCAACAATAGCCTTTTTCTTCTGACATTGTCAGCAAATCCTGACAGTCCCTCCCTGCTACCAGCCTCTTCCAACACTCAACAGCTCCCTCAAAGGGGAGCCATTCTCTTAGAAAACATTATTCTCTTTACTTATCTGCATTGAAAGGAAACTAGTAGTGGCCGAAATGATTCAAGCTGCTTTCCTAAATACTTCTGCCACTATTGCTCTGCTTTGTCCAACACACGTGTCCAAGCCTCATCTATGCTAGAGCTATTTGGCACGCTGACCATCCTTTGTCCCCCTAGCATGCCTAACACACTACAAAAATGCTCCCAACGGTGCACAGGCACTCACGCCACTGTTTGGATTCAGAGTGCTTGAAGATGACACATAGCTTTGTCTGTTGTTTACAACCCAGGATAATGCAACAGACATTCAGTTGTCCCGGTGTCTCGCCAAGATTAGCACGTGGAAGAGCAGGAGCTGGCTGAAGCTAAGACTCAGCAGGACAGAGGTTGGGCTTGTGGGCAGAGGGAAATGCTCTAAGGAGCACTGCGGTTCCCTCAGACTGAGGACACGTGCTTACAGATTATCAAGAGAATCCATGTTTTGGAAGCGTTTTTTTTTTTTTTTTTTGTCTCTTTATTGATACTGTGCTCTCATGCAGCAACACCTGTGAGAGTTGCTTTCTACCATCTCTGACAAGCCAAGCGTCTGCATTACATCCACGGGGTGACCCAGCATCAAGGATAAATGCCTTCGTCACTTCCCATCTGGCTATGGCACTGTAGACCATTTGGACTTCAAGCACTGGTACCAAGAAACGTCTAACTTGTACCAAAGGCTGCAGCACACTCTCCTGCCCACACTAGAACATTTTTTCCTGTACCTAAGGCCACCATGAGCATTTCCACCTTCCTGTCCAAGCCCACCCTAAACCTTTCTTTCCACAGGAACAATGCACAACCTACTCAATAAACAGCAAACCAAAGGGAACCCTCCTTCCATTAACATTTGTCTCTGCACTTACACAATAAATGCACTACCATGCTTTGAAACTGAAAAGAAGTGGGGGCTTTTTGCAGATGATAACCAGAAGTGAAGCAGTTAAGTGGACAACAGAGCACTAACCTGGCAAGCTGGCTGTTCTGGGGAGTGGCAAGAGGGTGGCTATTCCCAGAAGGAAAATTTACCTCAGCAGTCCCCAGCCTTCTTGGCATTGCACAAAAAGGTTGGCACCTTGGAGCTTGATAATATGGTATTAATCATGTTCTTGTCCTGTATACTCATCATCAAAATCAAACAGCAAAAATGAGAGAAACAGGAAATGCTGGATTAAGGTAACACTTCCCCAACACAAACCACTACACAGCCCTAATTCTGTCCCTGCAGCAATGCCAACCCTTGTAAATTAGACGACTTCTCAAGCTGTTTGAAGTCCTGAGAAGCCAACTCCAAAGGGAGTCATAAGTACATGACTTCAAGCCACATTTGCAATACCTCCCTGCCAATTTCTGGCTTGCACTTCATACTCCCCAGATGCAGGTTCATGAGCCATGACAAAATTTGGGGGCAAAGTTGAACAGATGCATGGAATTGTTTCTCCTGGTTTGAGGTTTCACCAGGAATGCTCCAGACACCTTTGGTTTGGGTTGAAGAGAGCAGGCAGTGCTGGGTGGTGATCAGAGCTCAGCACCTGCCTGCATTGTGCTATGCGTTCCCTGGTTTCACTGTGTCCTGTTGAGAAGAACAAACATTTACTGTATTCAGGCCTGGCTTTTAAAGTTACAGAACTCTTTCCAAGCAGTTTAAAAGGTGCTATTATAAAATTGTTTGAATTTCTGAAAAATAGAGGGGGTAGAGGTTTTTTATTTATTTAGTGCTTAAATTGGGTCAGTTATTTACTTCACTACAGGAGATCCAAAATAATCTTGGTATTTGCAATGCGCAGTGAAGGCCATTCAAATCTGTTGGAATAACTTTAAAAGCAGGTGGCTACCCTATTAAGTGCTAAATATTCAGCTGAAACATGAGTCAGTTTGCGTCTAGGGCATGCAGTAAATGGCTTCCACATATGCATAACATCCATTAGCACAATAAAAAAAATTAGTGATCCAGTTGAAATTAGAAAAAAACATGTATTAAATGCAAGAATTTCAAAGGATCAGGTTTGGTTTGTGAGCCACTGCTCCAGCTGGATAACTGTGGTTCTACTGCTCTAGACAAACACTGCAAAATAGAAATTATTCTTTACAATTCTTTTACCCATAGTACAGTATTTGTGGAAGAGGAGGTGGAGAGGCAGAGAGCTTTGGACTCATCAGGTACCTGACAGAGAACCTGCTAATTTTTATCTCCTAAAGAGTTCAGAGGTACCATGGGCAGAAAAGCAGACAAGGTACTTGCTTGAGTCTGCAACATCAACCTAATTCACTCCTGAAACCCAGTTTAGTGAACTAAAATTACTGTCAGCATTTTGATGGCATACTAACAGGTCCCTGTATGCACAGCCCAGTGCAAAATTAATTTGGTGAACTTTAACTGATTTTTTGGGGCTGAGATATTCATTGGCAGGTGGGCTCTCAAGGGCTGAGTATCCAAGCTTAATAAACATGCAGTCCATCAGCTTGTGTGTGTTTTAATAACCATAACAATTTTGTAGGCATTCAAAAAACCCAAAATAATTTTATCTTTATGACAACCTGTGGCAAATCAAGCAGGGAATAGGGCAGTCTAACACTCAAATAAATGTCCATAAACTTTTAGCCATATATGCAAAAACTAAAATGGTAACAATAAAAGCAGTTTAGTAGTCCCCATGCATGCATTTCAGCAGAAGGTAACTGTTTCAATCACATGTTCTTTTTCTCTGGAGATTTCTGTTTGGTATTTTACACTGAATTCTGGCACTACTTTTCTTCTCTTAATTGGAAACCGCAATCACTTCTGCAGTGTTTTGCTCTGCTTTCTGTATCTGTGATTTGCACTCCACTGTCAAACCTTTAACGGTGGAGGAAAAACATCTATAAAATTAAGGCACAAAATGATGTTTCAAAAGTCCATTGGCTGTCTCAGCAAGTGAAATCACTTAGATGGCATCAAATCTGTCCCAGCTCTCCTCAAACCTGACCTTCCAGAAAGTGAGTCCTGGCTTCTACACACATCCAACACATGGTTACTAGAAACACAAAACCCAGTTGTACAGCCTGCATCACAAGACTCCAGTGATGGCAGCAGCATTATGTGTATTCACACCAGGCTAGAATTTCCCAGCCATATTTAACAAAACATACATTTTGTAGTCAAAGTCAAACTTTTAGAAATAGTTGCAAACTGCCTACATGATAGGTCAACGCTAGATTTCTGGTTCATCAGGTACTGCTCCCAGCCTTGCCACATAATATAAAACCTGCTGCATAACTTAAAACTTTGTTGTCAAGATTGTTATCATGGCCAATGTTAAAATCAACATTAGTTATAATGACTGCAGGACTGTGGTATCTCCCATATAAATATACATATACACGCGTGTGTGTGTGCATGTAAGAATGTGTACCACAGTTTTCCTTGTCTCAGCAATGAAACTCCAATTTTAAATACCACCTTGGTATATTTATAATGTTTATCCCTGGGGAGGAGTCCGAGACACCAATGCTTTGCTCTGTTTGACTGCTACGATCACTTCAGCAAGTAGCTCCTCAAAAGTTTCCATGAACAAATCTGATTTTCATTTTGTACCTATGAGAAAAGTACAGGACATTCCAGCACTCCCTCCCCCACCATTTAAGTTTACACAAAGATCACAAGATGTCCTTAAACCGGACAGCTCCCTGCATACGCTCAAGGAATCTGCCCAGTTTTAGTTTCAGCATTACCTTTTCCTTTACCAGGAACCACACCCTGCCAGTTCCTCCAACAGCATGCAGGGACATCTAGTGACCAAAAAAAATATTGCAAATAAATACAGCATTACAAAGCTATTTACACTGTTTTGTTAATATCAAAAGATAAAAATTAAATGCTTGAAGACTAAGAGAAATACCCTCTCTTTCGTTACTATTGTTTTTGAGATATTTTCTACCCAGTAAAACAGCCAAGGCCTTGTCCACTCATCCACTATCTTCATTTGGTTTAACCTTCACCAGGGAAAAATAGAAGACAAGTCATTTGGGTTTTAATTTTACTCTAGAAAAAGATTTCATTTTCCTTGAAGTAAGACCTCAACCGAAAAAGTTGCCAACCAAAAAAAGTTTTCTTCCTTGCACTGAACAACCAGAATTCTGGACTATTTTTAAGAAGATATTCACGAGTTTTGTTTCATTACTCATTTCTTAGGCTTCAAATAAGACAAAAAGCAACATTCTACATCACTATCGTCTTTCTCCTCCACATCTATAAATACTTTCATGGAAATGGCACTGGTAAGTAGACCCATATTTCTGACCTGCTGCATGTCTAACATTTCTTCTTTAATAACTCCATGAGCAAGGCAAGCTCTTCCTATTAACTACATTACATCATCATTATCAAAGACGAAAGGAAATTAATTTTGTTTTCCAAAGACTTGGCAATAATTTGGTTCTTTACTTCATCAGACATCTGCTGTTTTTCTACGTATGTCATTTGTGAAGCAGAGTTTTCCTTATGACTTTATTCTCCTAACAGTTTATCATGCAGCACTGTTTACCGGTGAAATAAAGCGGAGCAGGATTTCTCATTAGCCCTGTAAAAGTGTAAAGCTGACTTGAAGCCACTATTATAATCCTTATTTCATTTTTAAGTACTTTTTCTCATTTAAAATAAAACTCAGCAAAGGCTGCTATGCAAAAACAGCCTCTCATGGTCTTTGCCTGAAATTTATTACTAGGGCTGCACTACTTTGTTTTAACAGATGGGACTTTATCAGCAAATTATGTGGGCAGGCCACTAACTTCCCTCAGGAATGGAGGAGCGTTAGTATTTACTTGGGCTCTTATCTCTGTACTTAAAGCCATACTCTAACCACAACATTCTATTTTCATTTATTGATATAAAAGACAAACCACAGAAAATCGTCTGTTCTAAAGCATGTTGCATCCCCAGCCTTTGTCTTCCTCATGTACAGGTAGCTGCTGGCAGATATTTCATGGCAGCAAAAGATATTTTCGTTTCCTTTTTAAAGTTTAATGGATTTCATAATGTTTCCTTATTCACCATGCAATTCCATTAATGTTGTGCAAAAGGGGACAATTTGGATCACTTTCCAAAATATTTATTTTGCTAAATAATTTGTTGTGATTCTGTTTGGCGTTATTCTGTACTTAACTACACTGTAATTTACTCTTCAAATTCTAGTCTAAGCAAGAATTTTGCTCATGACAAGCACTTTTAAAATATCACCCTCTACAGCTATCTGAAAGGAGGTTGTAGCAAGGGCGAGGTTGGTCTCTTCTCCTATGTAACAAGCAATAGGATGAGAGGAAACAGCATCAAATAGTGTCAGAGGAGGTTTGGGATGAGTATTAAGAAAAATGTCTTTGCCAAAAGGGTTGCCAAGCATTGGAAGATGCTGCCCAGGGCAGTGGTAGAGTCACCATTCCTGGAGGTATTTAAAAGATGTATAGATGTGACACTGAGGAATATGGTTTACTGGTGAACTTGGCAGTGCTGGGTTAACAGTTGGACTCAGTGATCTTACTGGGTGACATGGTCCAGTGGGTGATGTCCCTGCCCATGGCAGGGCGGCTGGAACTAGATGATCTCAATAAAGGTCCTTTCCAACCCTAACTATTCTATGATTCTACAGTCTTAAAGGTGTTTTCCAAACTATTCTGATTGCATAATATATCCACCAGCACACCAGGAACCAGAAGGTTTACTGAATGCACCCTTGAAGGAGTGGTCCCCATTTCATTCCTTGAGCTAATCCCATTGTGCTACTAAAACAGCATAGAAGGGCTCAAAAAAATGATCTGTCAGTTCTGAGCAGAGAGGATAGGGTACAGGACCACCACAGCTCTAAGTACACCACCCACCGGACAGTCAGAAGGGAAAGAATCCAAGCATGGTCCAAAGCCGCTCATCCCACTGCCAGCCTGGCCAGCACCTGTTCTGCAGTGTAAGCTGTGGAATGCTGTGCACTCCCACCAATGGCTTGCCATCCATCATAAGCAGCAGGTGAGGGAGAAGAACTAAATAAATAGCAACTCTAGGGAAGGAAAGAAATAGTGATAAGCACACAGTGTCACGCTAGCTGCCAGCTGCTATACCCCATTACAGAACTTGATATTTATTCTTACTTCTAATCAAGATCTAAACATATCAGAATCAATTTCCAAATTGCACACATAATCCTAAATAAACTGGTTTTGAAGGTACTTTGAAAATGTTCATCCTTTGTTTAACAAGCTTCCATCAGCAGTGCACTCTGAAAGAGATAGCATTGTGAAAAATATGGCATGCTGCTCGTTTCAAGTTTCCTAATGTAATACTGCTCAACAAGAGTTTGGATTAATAGAAAGGATGCCAAGTATTTTATTTCAAATGGGAGAGAAAATTTTAGCAGACCATGTAAAAACTTGCCAAAACCCCACTGAAACCTTGTGTTTTGTTCCCAATTATTGAAAATATCATTAAAACTAAAATATAGTTTCCTGTTCAATGTAATTCTTTCAATATAGGTTTATTTGTAAATGTCTGTTACAAAACCTGTGCTGCAGGACCCCATCCTGTAACAACTCCCATGTAAATGACTGATGCTTATTACTTGATGTGGTGTTCTACGTGCTGTACACTTTGGCACGTTATTGCGCTTAGGATTTCTACAAAGATGCTTTTACTTCCTTTTTTGTTTTTTTTTAGCTGTAAACAAAATATCCTTTAAATGTACCTCTTAATAAAATAATGAGTCTGAAAATATAATGGAGTACTGGTCTACTTTGGACTACTGGAATGTTTTCATGAAACCCACCTATAACTATTAGAACAATGCATTTAAGACTCATCATTCAGCCAGATGAGGCTCTTTGTAATTACAAATATTCCAAGTTAATTGTTTCTGTGCTGAATTCTGAATTTTATGGTTGACAATCTACACCATTCTGAGCTGCAGTTAAATAAACTGTTTCACTACAGTTAGATGCAATTTGTTTTAGCTCCTCCTCCTGACGACTTGATTGTCCTATTCTTCAACCCCATACAAAGCCCTGCAAAGCAATGAGAGACCTCCACTGTACTCAGCGGGTATTGGATCAGATCTTGATGGCCAAAGTCTGCTTCTTTTATCTCCACAATGAATAGCTCCTATTCCATAGGGAACTCCCCACAAAACCTGGTGTTACTTACTGCAAGAAAACGTATCGGAAACTGGACCTCAGAGAATAACTTAATAATACACTCCTAGCAAAGAACGTTCAAAAATACACTCACCACAAAAGGAAGAGGATTTGTAAAGCAACATCGTGAAAATCTGCTAATAGTTCTGGCCTGACAATCCATATCTGGATTTCAAATACTCCAGTTTGCAGACAGAGATATAAAACAAATGGACCACCGTAAGGATAAGGGTTATTTGCTATACAATAGCTAATATCATGCTTAGAGGCAATAAATAACTGCCAGAGCTGTAATTCGTGTGAAAGGTATTTTAGCTGAATATTACATTCAAATTCTGACATACAAGGATAGGAACTCATATGAAATGTGGAGCTGGATTTAAATTTTTAACTTTTTGGCATTAAAGCTCAGGGTATGTTTGGGTCACACAGCTCAACGCAGGTTTAGATCTCTACAGAATATCAGGTTTTTAAAGATACTTTTCATTTTCAGATGTGACAGTTAAAAAGTTCTGGGTACAATAAACCATTTGACTTGGGGAAAAAAGTTGAGCTATAAACTGAAACCAAAGTAGCTCAACTTGGGAGTGTCCCAGCTGCAGAAAACTCTTAATTTTAAAACACTTTGATTGATCCCCAATCTCTTCGAATTACACTGCAGTGAGGACTGTGGGCCCTTCTGAAATCAGGCTATGCTTCAATTACTTCATCTGCGTATAAATTTCATTGTTATTTGAAACACATGCAAAACACAGATACCACTTTACCCTAAAATTGATTAAATATCTACCTCATTAAAGTACAAACCTTACAGTATGAGAGGCCCTACTATGAGGGTTCACTTTGCATCAAGAATGCTAAATCTTGCCAGTGAAATACCATTCTGGATCAATCCAGTTGAGCTCCACAACATCTGTATTTTAGCAGCTGGACATTTCTACTACCAACACACTTACTAGGGTTTTCACCAAGTTTCTGCTGACAGAGTGAATACAGACTGATTCCTGCAGAGAAAGGCTGCTCATCTGATTCACTCAAGCTATCCAAATGCGAAAGGCAAACAGAAGCCAGACTCAGGTAAAAATTTGGAGTGAAAAGCTTCATCCCATGAGCCAACATTTTTGAGAACTATGTTTGGATTTGAGTATTTCAGAACATTTTATGCATTCAAAAATGACTTAAGGAAACACGAAACCCGACAGGCTATTAGTCCATTCTGGGGGACTATTACCTTCCAGACAATTATTTTCAACATATAATTCTGAGGTTTGGAAAACCCTTGCGCCACTTCCCATAAGGATTCACAATCTCTTGGCCAAATGTGTCTCTGCACTGTGGTACCTACAACATACAGAGTTATATTGTGTTTGCTGTCCTTGACATAATGCACCAGCAAGCATTTATAGAAAGGAGGAAAGTTCACGTTTGTCCTAAGAAGCTATTAAAAAAAGAAAAAAATCCCAATTTTAAAATGACAGAAAAACTTATATAAACACAAAACTGTCAAGAAAACACAGGTACAGTAGGTCTCAACTTGGCAAGGAAGCACACTGGAAGAGTAGTATCCATACATTCTGAATGGATGGACCATTTATTCCTGTCCTTCCCTGATAAGGATTTGGAGTGCCCAAATAGCAGGAACAGCAATTCCTGGTCTCTCTCTTCCTGCAGATGCATGTAGGAAAGCCTCTAATCACCCCAGCTTATCCTTGTTAAAAATAAAGTCATGGATGTGCTGCTTGATCAGTTTGAACAGCCAGTTCCTAGTCACTGCCTTCTTTTCAGAGGCAGAACTAGGAGGATGCAGACTGCAAGCCAGGTGAACTGCTATGAAGGTGGCAGCTTGCACTTTGCTGATATTTCTCACAGGACCTCACTTCTGGTACCATACACCTGACAGAATGCAATTCCAGGAACCCAACAAGGAAAACAGGGGGCATGATCATGGGTTTCCACCACCAAAACAACTCTGGAAGCCAACAGTCTGCACCTTATATGCTCCTGAGTTGCTACCTGAAAAGAAGGTGCAGGTTGCAAATTTATTTAATCCTTTGAGTAAGCAATATGTGGACTATGGACCACAGGCTGATAAGCTTTGCCATCAAGACCCTCTCTACGTGTCTTTGGGCCCTATTTTGCAGCTACAATTCTGTGTGAAGCACAGTACAGCTCCATATAATAATAGAATTACAGAATGGTTTGGGTTGGAAAGGACCTTAAAATACAATACAATACAAGTTGTAGGCTAAAGCAGCAGTTTCAGAGGATACTAGACCCCTGGGCTATTTACCAGGGATCATCTAGTTCCAACCCCCCTGACATGGGCAGGGACACCTCACACTAGACCATATTGCTCAAGGCTCTGTCCAACCTGGGCACAGATGAAACATTTACCACTTCTTTGGGCAACCTGTTCCAGTGCATCACCAACCTCACAGTAAAGAACTGCCTTATATCTAACCTGAACTTCCCCTGTTTAAGTGTGAACCCATTACCCCTTGTCCTACCACGACAGTCGCTGATAAAGAGTCCCTCTCCAGCATCCTTGTTAGGCTCCCCTCAGATACTAGAAGGCTGCTATGAGGTCTCCAGGCAGCCTTCTCTTCTCCAGGCTGAACAGTCCCAACTTTCTCAGCCTGTCTTCATATGGGAGATGCTCCAGCCCTCTGATCATCCTTATTGCCTTCCCCTGGACTTGCTCCAATATTGCTGCTGCTCAAAGCAATGTCTACAAGGTGTAAACCACCCTTTCAGTTAAGCAATGAATTTGAATAGGTACTTGATCAACAAGATGAGTTACAGTGTGGTATCAGGTTTAAATCAATCCCTGTTCAACAGAGCACTTAGGCATGTGATTACTTTTAAAGATGTTCCTCATTAAGTTGCTGGGGTGAAGTATGTCCTTAATGATATAAGAATGGCAAGAATATGCTCCACTATTTTACAGACAGCAAGCTTCTCTGAACCAGGACCCTCATTAGTGTTCCCACTCAACTGACGATGGGACTGGTCACTTTTAGTCTAGTGAAAATGGGATGTGGTCTTTCCTAATATTCCAAGCATTAAATGCAAATTATGTCTCCAGAAGGAAGCCACTCAAATCCACACGAACGTCCTAGCTATGTTACTGTACATCTTCCTTCCTGAGCTCTGCAGGCAAACGTCTTCTGAGTGTGCAAGTGGCTGTCCACATAGTGCACAAGCAAGATTCAAAATGTGCATTATTGCAAAATCATTTGTAAACTTGGCATGAGGTTTGTTTGCTAAAATGCTGCTGTGAACAACTTGTCACTGACTCTAGTCTGACAAACAAGCCCCTTCAGGCTCATTCGGATAAAGATTAGGAATGCTTCACTGGAGCTAAGGGTGAAATACAGGCATCAAAGGCATCACTTTAACTTACAGTAACCAAAATCTGTATTAAAATAAGACTGACAGGGCAATGCCAGGAAAGTTAGGAAGTTAGGAAATATAGGAAATGTCAAAATCAAGGTTGACTCCACAAACTTCGTTCAGCTCTCTTCTGAGTGCACTTCATGATACAGGTTTTCATTACGTGACCATTAACAGTTTTTTCCACCAAACCACTCCCAATTTGTTGTGAGGTAAGGGGCAACCTGAGGAAAGAATTTGGGTTGTTAAGGGGATAGTTGTCTGTCAAAACACTCTCTCAGTCAGAAAACAAGCAGTTATTGAATACTTCTTTCTGTTCTTCCATTCAACATATAGCCTCAGGCTTTATCCTACATATGGCCTTCAAACTCTGCATTTAATACAGAATTACCAATTTCCCTAATAAGCATTCCTATGGTCCTATTGGCATAGCATCCAAGAGCTTCACATAGGGTAAAAAGTTTGTCTTCACAACAGATACGTGAGAACAGAATTAGTAGCCTCCACTCAGTTCATTTTCTATTTCTTGCTACCCCCAGGTTCTACCTCCCTCCAATTTTTTCCACTGAAATTCCCATCAGGTGCTTCTTTCTTTTATTTCTCCTGCCTATATACTTCAGAGACAGCACTAGCAGCAAAGAAAAAGAATTATGAGAAAACGGAATTTGTTCAGTTCAGATAAAAACTTCAGAGCATTTAGCTGCCAAACTCAAAAAAGTCTCTACTAAACATCTGTGAACTAAAAATCTTTTGAGAGCCATACATCTTGGCCAGCTTTGGGAAAATTTTTATAGGGTTGCCAAGAGATCATCCTCTGATATCAGAACAACTTCCACAGCAGATTTCAATTGTTTGTCCAAAGCATAATTGAAAAAATATTTTTCATTTTAGCAGCAACAAAAATGTATCTTTTTCTAACATCATAAACAGTGCAGCTGGGTTTAGCTATTCCTTCCTAATAGCTGCAGAATGGCAGTGATAAAATCAGCAGGTAACAGTGTTATAATGTAAAGCTCCAGATAACACCATAGATAGTGTTACTTGCTTTGCATGTAATTAATGTAATGCTAGAATCACAGACAAGTACAACATAGATATCTTCTAGGTGTTTTTAACAATACCAGAATTAAAAGATGAGAAGAACAATTGTCTGCCTAGTGATAGAGTACCTACTAACAGAGGGAAATACTGTTACCACTCACAGCAAAGCTCAGTCCAGCACATACCAGCAGCACCTCTGTGCACAGTATGACTCTTGGGCCAAATCCTACAGTTCCCAAACCACACAATGGGAAATTACACCAGCTAGACATGCTGCCTTCCTACTGTTCCAGTAACATTACATTCATACAGTACAAGAGCAGTGGGTGTTTTCTGCAGTTAATTGAGTTCCTCTGGTATGAAATTAATACATTTGAAAGAGCAAACAAGACCTTCAGTATTCCTCATCTGGACCCTAATCCTCAAAATCACACCATCCTACACATCCTTCTCAAACTTGTGTCTCTGGGTAGACCCTTGGCTGAGATCAGTTAGAATAACTTCACAGAATGCATGTCAGTTTGTACTTAGGAAGGCTATGCTTGACCTAAGTTTTCCTCGAAATAAATGGGGAGAGATGCACCAGACAATCCTTTATGGATGTCCTCCTTTTTTCAGTTCATTTCCATGCACTTTGGCCTACCGGAATCTGAATGTTGGCCTCCCATGCATCCCATTAAGCTCATCTTTTTTCAGTCTGTTGAGAAAAGACTGGCCCACTGATGATGAGAATGGACAAACTTTGTTGGAAGATTTGATTTAAACTCCTTTTTTAATGAACGCATTTTTCTATAGTGAATGGAGTGCTACTAACTTAGAACATTTTAAACTTAGTTTCTTAGAGCATTTTGGTTCTTCTGGGGGAGGGGGTATCAATTCAGATTTAAACCTGTGAAAACACAGGAGCAAGATTTATTAAATTTAAGGGTAAATAATAAGGACAAGTAGGCTACTGTATGTCGGACTTTGCAGTGACTCCTGGATCCAGGACTTTAAGAGCCATATTATCAACATGTGCCTTGTGATACCAACAGTCTGTATGCTGTGGCTTTCACAGAGAAAACAGAGAATTCACTGATAGTTTTCACTTTCAGCCCATAGTCTCTGCAGAACTTCTATTAGAAAATAAAGGTGCAAACTCAGTCTAATCACAGGGTGGTGATTCCAAGACCTTTGCTGCCTTTCACATTGTCCTGGGTTCAGCAGTAGCAGTCATTTTTCTCCTTCTTAGTAGCTGGTACACTGCTGCGGTTTTGACTTTCAGCCTGGGAACAGCACTGAAAACACTGATGTTTTTAGTTGCTGCTCAGTAGTGTTTACTCTGACCAAGGCCTTTCTGAGCCTCATGCTCTTCCAGGGAGAGGAAGCCAGGAGGAAGCAGAGGCAGGACACCTGTCCCAAACTAACCAAAGAGGTATTCCATACCACAACACATCATGCCCACTATATAAACTGGGGGCAGTTATCCAGAAGGGCAAGATCACTGCTCAGTCAGGCTGGGTATTGATTGGCAAGTGGTGAACAGTTGTAT
>JASSUY010026002.1:0-13487 GCA_032466535.1 Forpus xanthops
TGTTCCCAAGCCGAAAATCCAAAACACGGCGCTACACCAGCTACTGTTTAAAGGGGAAAAATGACTGCTGCTGCTGAGCCCATGACACCATAGAAATAAAATAATCTGGAATATAAAAATTAATTAACATGAAGAACCTTTACAGTTAAGTTACATGAGATGGAAAACAGCTTATAGCCCCTCAAAATGAAAAGCTTTGTTCTTTTTCCCTCCCTATCTCCCACTGCCCTTGCACTTTGTGCTGCCCTGCTTTGTGGTGGTTCTGGTGCTTGTCAGGCCCTTCAGAATGAGCTCACTGTTCAGCACAGTGCAATGCAGATCACTAACTCAGTGGAAACCTGCTTGTTTATTTTTTACTGGAGTGTGAAGTAGTAGAACAGAGTCACTTCTGAGAGGGTCAAATGAATTCCACTGAGGAGTGTGAAAGAAGAACCTGTATCTGCTTCAATGGCAGAAAGTTATTAAGGACATCTTATACAGCTTGACCCATATCTGAGGTGACTGTGGTTTCCACAGGAGGATGTTAACGCAGCTATAAGTGAAATGCACTGATCTCTCCTATACAAGGCATTCATACATTGTTTTGAAATCAACTATTACATTAACTGTGAGTATGCATTTTTTGATTTGGTAAGACTTAAGATAATAAAATGCACCTATTTAAAGAACTCAGCATCTGGATCCAGATTCTATTACCTGGAAACATTATCAGGGAAAAGTATAAGATAGATTTAAGGCCAGAGAGTCAGCTGGTGCAACTCAATGCAGTATTGCTTCCTCACCCAAAAGCATAAAAAAGAAAGCAAAATAAGATACAGAAGTTCAGCAAAATGAACAGAATTAAGAGTCTAAAAATGTTTTTATGGAAGTATTTTCATGAGAAACTAATCTATAGGGTCATTAACTTCTGGAAGGGAATGAAAGTCATACGAATGTATTCCCCACTATCCTTTGGAATGATTTTAAGCAATCATTGTGTATGCTTACAAAGGTTGTATTCTATAAGCACATAAAGCACATAATGAGTGGAGTGGATTTATTTCCTTTTATATAAGTCTCTTGCATGATTTCAGCAAAGCAAAGGCATGGCAAGAGAGGAAGGGGTTTAGAGAAGTCTAGGATGGCAAGGATGTAAGATACATTTTGATTGGCTTTGAATGTTAGCCATCAGCATAATATCAAACCAGGATTTTCTGTTGCACACGAAAGGAGTTCAACTTTCTCCAGATGAGGACTCACAGAACCAAAACACCGCATTGTCGGCAGAAGTAGAACCATCAATATCTGCCTAAAGTAAATCAGATCTACAACAGTGACAGTGCCTTTGTATTCTGAAGCTACCTGGGTCCCTTGGACAATCTTAACAATATGAGAAGTTGTATGTAGGAAAACCCATCACTTTTACCAGTACAAGTAATTAACAATGTCACAAATATATAAAATTACATTTTATAAGGTAAATTGTGGGATAGTTTAGACACCTTTTTCCTAAAAAAAATTGGAAAGGCCATCACGTATGATCATACTGTATGAAAATTGGAAGCACCTGTTTCTTTTGGCATGAAATGCTGAAATGGATATTGCAGCCACTTCATGAATGTATTTTTTTCATGGTTTAATGTTAAAGGGGATGACAACAATATAGCAAATGGACTCTGTAGAAGTCTTATCAAAACCTGTGGATAAAAAGGAAAAATTACTCCCTTCTTTTGAATAAAAATACAGGTTATAATAAGCTTTGAGTGAAACAGTGAGATCTGCTGAGAGCGGGTATCAAGAAATGAGGTGTTTTATTCAAGGCTAGAGAAATTTTCACCTTTATGGATCTTCCAGTATTTCTTGTTGGCCAGCTGCAGGGGAACAGTGACAGAGCTGTTACAGTTTTCAACATCTCCCTTAGGTAAAAGACAATAGCTACAGAAGTCTCTCAAGACCACAGGTTTCTTCATGTGAAGGGTTCATTATTTTACAAAGATGTGTGAAATAATCAACTTTCTATTTGTTCAGGTGCAACACCCGAGTAGTCCATGAATTTTATCTATGTTAAAATGTTACATTCCAGGCAGTTCATGTGATTTCTTACAATAAAGTGTTGTCACATTCTTCCTATGTACAAAATTAAATAATTCAGTCTTACAGCATTGCCAAATGTAGAAATTGACTATGCTAAAAAGAAACATTTTTGGTAGTAGAACATCTGCTGCTAAGCTGAATCTGCCATGTAAGTATGGAGAATAAATACATACACCAGGAGAGATGGTTTTATGTTTATCCTCTCTCGAGTTCTAGTTCTGGAAATATCTGAAAGCTTGGAAAACATTTCTAATTTGCTCAAATCCCATGGAAGTCAATGGAACTCTTCAGCATATAGTAAGTACTTTTTTCAAAAAAGGAAATTTTTTCCTTCAGCATTATCCTAAGGACAATAAATCTGATAATCACTGTGTCCTAATATTTAATTTGGATAGAAAGATTATGTCTTTGTTATAAAAGGCTATATAGCAGTAAGACATTAGAATGTGAATTAAGCATGTGCATAATGGCTTTCCTAAACAGCAATTATTCCTGTGTGAGAATCTAGTTTCTGTTTGCCAAATCCCGACTAACTCTTCACTACTTTTGAAGTATGTGTTGCCAATTTGATTTGCAGATCTGGGCTTCAGGATTGGTGTCAGGATTTGAGCAAATTTGGGATGGAACATTTTACAGTTCTTAAAAGTCCATGATGTCACCCCCCATTGGTAGATTGGCAGCAAGAAGAATGATGGCACATAAGAACAAGCTTGTTGAACAGGAAAGAGGTAAATACCACAGATAAGTGAGTGTGCAGTAGGTGACATGACAATATTCTCTCAGTACCAGAGAGTGTAGAGCATTAGTCAAGGAAGGTAAGATTTCAGATCTTAAAACAACAGCTGGGGGAGCGGAAAAAAAAAAAAAAAAATCCAGAAATGAAATTACTGTTGAAAGAAATGAGAATTACATCACTTCAGAAATATGAACTTAGTTCTCACAGACAGGAGAATGGAGGAGAAAACTTTTTCCCCCAAATCTCTTATTCTGACTTGCACCATTATGTAGAAATGTGATCGTTTTTTCCCTGTGGTTTTCCTGTAGATGAGATTTTAGCTTCTCCCAGAGCAACTAGATTCAAAGAGTTTATACAGAATATTCTTTAATAGATTTGTTCTGAATCACAACATTATCGTATGTGGGATGTGTCGTAGTTAATGGGACACTGATGTCAATATTCAACACAGTTCTTTATTCATTCTCAGTGTACTCCATGATTTTTAGTAATGTTTCTAGCATTTGATATTGTTTGCACTATTTAAAAAAAATGGACAATAACTACTGCTTCAATTCATTTTCTGATTTTATCGAGGAAATTATGAAAATATGATTCTGTTTCCATGTGCAGATGTGCACACACAAGTATGTACACGTGCCAGTCAGTGCATAAGAGTCAGATGCTTTTAGCAGGAATAGAACCTCTCTGCAATGCAGAGTTCTTATTCTTGTCTTGTCAAAATAATCATAGTTTGTTCAGCTGATAAAAGAAGTATAAATTTAAAAAAAATCCATAAATTCTGATCTAACAAAAATTTAATTTAAAAATTTGCTGTGAGTATGGCTTTGTTCAACCTGGAATGCTTCTTTTGCTAATGCCTCCAAGCCCAGCGCTTTTGCTCACGATCTTAAGATTCCTTATCATATCCAAATGTCTTCTTATATATTGATCTACAAAACAGTATTTATTAACGTTTGCATCTACTGCAATCTGTCAGCAGAAATATCTTTGTCACTAGAGGGCAGCCATCATCTTCTAGAAAGCCAAGATAGCTTGTCGTGTAAATCAAGTTCTGACTGTAGTCACAGAGGACATGATTCTACATCAGCGGGTTGTGTCTCAGCTGTACTAATTTTCAGTAGAAGTAATTAGCAGCATTCCGGGTTTTTATCTAGGGATCAAATCGTGGCTGGCTATTTCAATGGCAGAATATGAAGACTTGGCAGTGTGGACTGACCAATGACTTTGAGAACCAAAATTTGGAGGTTACTGATGCAATAGATCCAAAAAACACTCCTACATTTTCTAGTGAATGAAATTCCAGAGCAGGCTGATGAAGTAGGAGCATTAAATATTGCTACAATGCTACTGGAAGCCCAATCCTGTCTTAACACCTTCTGTATGATGTGCAAATGGACAACAGGGTGTATAAGTGTTTGCTTTGCTGCTAAGTGCCTTTTGCTGTCTGTGATTGGATATAAGCTGTTTGGTGAGGCTAACAAGTGATGAAGTTTAGCTCTGAAACCCACCTTCTGTGGTATCTGGCATCAGAGCAGAGGGAGGTTCATCTTGCCCCTCACTAAAGAATTGATGTGTAGGTGAACAAAGCCTTTTAACCAAGCAAGCACCCAGTCTAACTGATACAAAAGTTCTGTATAATTACCAGAGGGTTCTCATGGCCACTTTAATCCATTTCAACCTGTACATTTCCTTCAACGTATCTGTGATAAAACAATCCTCAAGTTTTATTGTGTCTGATGTTAATATATAAATAATTCTAAAAAAACCTGGTTGTTGGAATCCCATACTTATAGCTCTCTTGCTTTTACATTATTGACAGGTTTTTAGGTTACAATAATTTTGCATGGTTTTAAATACTTTTACTGCTATCTGCTGTTCCAGGCTGCTCACACTCTATCCCATATGCACAAGTATGTGCATGATCAACAGAGGGCTTGACAAGATAAATACTGATACATGCTTGCACATCACTGACCAAAATTAACTCTGTGTCAGATCAAAATGAAACATGGCTAATCTGAAAATCTACTTCAAACTCTCAGCAAGATAACCTTCTGAAAATCTACTGTTTACATCCATTTTTATGCCTAGTAATAAACAATGGTTGGAATTTTCAGATCTTGTGAAATAAGGAAAAGGCTATTTAAAATCAATAAAGCAAGCTCAAGTGAAATGTGAAAATTATCATATTATATATGCTATAGCATATATATGCATATATGTAAGAGAAAAATCCTTGCAAAGAGCAGGATCCCATGTATTAGTTTCCTTTTTTCATTCAGACAAAAAACCTAGTGGAGTACACCATACTAAAACCAAATGCTAATATTGTTGGACTAGGAAAGGATGGAGGTAACAGTTGCAGAGGAAGACATAATATTTGGTTTTATATTCTTGCTAGTGATGTTAATCATCAAGTAATCAGCATTTCATCTGGGTGTAAATGGGGAGGGAGAGGTAATTTTGCACCTTGCTCACATTTCCTGTCATTGATATGCAGTCTATCCCAAGACATCGCAGCAGCACTCAGACACCTCTGCAATTCTATAGGGTAGTAGAACCATAAAGGTCTCCACATCAGAAATAGTAACAATTTTCCCTGTGTAGGAAAGCATAAACTTCATCAGGGCCTTGAATCCCCAGTCTGAGTTTCCAGCCTCCCCTCAAAGGAGGCACCAAAGCAAAGCCTTTGCTGCTCAGCTGTAGCAACATGTATCTTCTAGAGCAGCCAGGGCTTGATCTCAAGCAGGAGGACAGGAATGTGTTTCCTTTGGACATTTTTGTGAACTCCTATCTCCCCAAATCAGCACAAGCAGCTTTCTCCGGGGAGCAGAGTGGTTGGAAACAAGTCCCAGCACACAGCCATGCATACTCAATCACTTCTAGGAGGGACAGAGCCCTTCCCTCCCACCCAGGCAGAGTTCCTCTATGCCAAACCCTGACATTAATTCCTGACACACTTCAAAGTCCTGGAGAAGAACAGAGAAATACCTCAATGCCAATAACGAGGGATTCAAAGGAAGAGTAAATTCAAGGGCTTCAAAATAGTGCAGAAGTGAAGGGTGAAGTCCTAGGGTCTTAAAAGAAAAGCACAAGGAAAGCATCATCACTAGATAAATAATTTAACTGGCAAGAATGTGAAAGAGATTTTTGTGTATTTGTCTCTAGTGCTATGAAATGGGTTCTAGTATTAAAAAGTTCCTTTCTGATTAGAAAAAAATACTTAGTCAAAAATACAAAGAAACAAAAACACCTCTCTTGGGGAGCAAGGGGAAAAGGTTTCACATTATTTCTCCCATTGCAGGAAAACAAGCATTTTTAGGTTCTATGGCATAATACAATGTGCATTCTTTTATTCTTTTTTTCCATTGATATATTATTTAAGCTTTTTATTATTATTATTCTATTCTAGAGTTCCACATGTATCTTTTCTTACACAGAAAGCTCAGCACTTAATACATAATATAAAAGCCAAAAAAAGCATGCTTGAGGATTTTATTTTTTAATGTGAATCAAGTCTCACATGTGATGACAAAAAGTAAGGTGAGGAAGTTATTGTATTTTCTATCCAACTGTCACTTTAAAAATAATTGAGAGTGTTATATTTTATCTATAATAAGGAAAGGTGAACAACTCATAATAATTTCTATATGAAATCTTTAATTTTTTTTTTTTTACTTCAGTGTTGCCTAGATTAAAAGAAAAACAAATAAAATTGTTTACTGTTATGTCCAGATGCTTAATAACATTTCATTCTGCCTCCTAACAGAAGAATGTGCTTAAAAAGCAGATTTTATAGTGAAGGAGCAACCAATGTGTGCTTTAGTACATCATCATAATGACTTTTTAGTCTGTCTTTAATCCTTCCACTCAAAGAATAAAGTAGTTCAAACAAAGAAAAAAACTTCAATATGA
Source organism: Forpus xanthops (assembly GCA_032466535.1). Classification (NCBI taxonomy): domain Eukaryota; kingdom Metazoa; phylum Chordata; class Aves; order Psittaciformes; family Psittacidae; genus Forpus; species Forpus xanthops. Next base: position 6,728 of record JASSUY010026002.1, read on the forward strand.
GCCTCTATTGGTTTGAAAACCATGTGACACACTAGACTGGCACCAAATGTGAACTAAAGGCTTATGATAAATTCAGAAGATCAATGAAGTCCATTTAAAATGCATTTCATAAAATTTAATTTACACATACATCAGAGATGGGCAAAGGCTTTCTATAAACGCTTTGGCTGGCATAAAATTACAATACATTCCTACTTGTCTGTTATGTAAATGAACCTTCCTACATATTTTTACTAGTTACAGATTAGATGCAGCTGTCTGTGTTATTTGTATGTTTCTCCAGTCCCAGAAACATCATCAAATTGTTAGTGAATGCCTTCCACTCTTCATAGAAAGAAGGACAATACTGTAAATTTCATGAACATTTCTGTTCATCATGGGGCTTCGTGTACTACAGCTGCTGCCCTTGAAAATATCCACCTTATCTTATGGTGACAAGCTTAGTGATTTACATTTCACTATAAATTAAAGCATGTATGGAGATTGGTTCAAGATCTTTGGGGTTTTGTTTTGTTCCAAATGATCAAATATTTTTTTCCTTTTCATATAACCAGAAACTGAAGTTGAAATAAAATTTACTTTTTCTTACTATTTTTGAATTATATTTACACACAAGTATGTTTAGAGGCACTATTGGTAAATCATAGTAGGAATGCAAATCGTGAGACAGAATAAACACACAATTTTACATAAAGGACATATATAGCCTGATGCTGGCTTAGCTCAGTAGTTTTTTACCAGTATCCCAATGTAATGCTTGAGTTCGAGTTACTTGTAAGAAAAAATGTTATGTCTCTAATCAGAGCAATTTGGTCAGAATCAGAAGTCCTTTGTTAACAAACTGTTCAAAAATGTCTGTCATGTGAACCTCATATTCTGATATCATATTAATTTTAAAAGAAATTTTAGAGATTTGACCATTGTCAAGTGGGATACTTTGTCAAGTGCAATGTTGCACTTACTTCCACATACTACAAATAGCTATACAGCTGAATAAACATTGCATTGCATTATCATATAGATTTATTTGGTTTTCAAAGTGGTCAGCATTTTTGTGGTAACATTAATAGGTATTACAGATTTAAATGGGCACTCTCTGCCTGTAACTGATCGACAAGATCAATAATTTTAAGATCAAATACTAACAGCAGTCTGTTTTTTTCTTTAATCACTGTCTTTTTGTTTTATACCCATGCCTACAGCAAGATCCTGTTTTCTGTATGTAGACAGAGCTTCCTGCTGTGTGCTGTCGAAAGAATGAGAAGACAAGATGGAGAATCAATTTAAGAAAAAAGCTTTCGTTGACAAAGCTTTGCTGTAGATCAATGGAGTCTAGCTAGTTAAAATGTCTCTAGTAGCAGAGATTTTGCAATCACGAGCTTGGACATAATCAGTTTAGTTTCCTTATTCCATTCATATATTATTTTGCCAGATGAAGAAAAAAACAAAAGTATGCAAATGCCATCATTGTTTTGACAGCTGAATGTTTTTTGGCTTTGTTGTGAAACAATAAAAGCAGCTTTAAAATATATTTCCTTGATATACAGAAAACCTAGGCCTCTATTAGATCTTTTAAAAAATCAGTATTTACTTAAGAGTAAGCTTGTCCATTACAGCAGAGCAAGCAACGCATTTACCCATGGAGAGATCTAATAGCATACAATTCACAATTTGGGACTTAGGGGATTTTTTTCATTGACTCATTTGGTCTTTTATCACGTATTGTTCAAATAGGTTACATAGCAAACACAGAATGTGTACAAGCTGATATAAAGCACACGTCTTCACTGGCAGATTTATCCATATATCTGCTACTTATTTAATTGGGTTTCACTAAATTTGCATATCACCTTTAATTAGTTGTTTCAAAATTCCTAAGAGCATAAAGTGAAAATATTATGAAACTTTTTTACTTAAGTGCACATTTAGGGTTATTTACACACAACCTAACCACTTTCATGTGTACTCTTAACTCATTCCTGGTTGCAACAAAGCAACAGGGCATTTTGGCTGTTTACTTAAACAAATATGCAGTTAGATTACTTAGAAATAAATCAATCCTGCAGATGGCTTGGAAAATGAGTAGTCTGATGCAGTGCTTACTGAACTTTCATGTATATGTATTGTAGGCATCAAATGCTTCATGTTGCAAATATCTCCATAGATGCTTAGGAATTATATCTGTATTAATACATTGCCTGTTGATTTTATCTGTTCAGCAACATGGAGAAGTTTTTGATTCAAAGTATAATAGATTTAGAAAGGGAGCAAGCAAAATGGAATTTTAAGGAATCAGAAATTAAAATACATATTGAATGGGTAATAACATTGCTAAATTCTGGACAAGATTTCCAGAAGTAATTGGTAATTTTAAGTATGTTTAGTGCAATACCAAAGCACAGATAATTTAAAGGGGTTCAATTTTTGCAGAAAGAAAAGTCTGTTCCTTTATTGAAAATCGATCTCTTATCAGAAATCTTTTTCAAAGTTGGTTTGCTAAAATCATTAATCCTTTCCAAAACCTTGGCTAGCAATTAACATTAATCACTGCAGCTTATATCCTACTGGTCTCTTGCAGCCTCTGTTGCAGAATTTACTGCATCTGTGGGAATTTTGTCTTTTGAATGAAAAAGGATGCTGTGGGCTCTTAAATATTGGATTAATGGCATACTGTATTACTTCAGATCAGTTCTGTTTCTGTAAATATGAGGGCATTTATATTTAAAAGGCTTCTCCATTTAAAGTGAACATCTGTAATTTCACTGGAAAGTTAATTAAAATTATAGAAATATGTCAAAACAGGGAAAGTATAAATACACAGAAAAAGTTTCCACTATTTCTGCAAGTTATTTCAAGTAAACAATATTAATATGTAAAACCATCCTTACTGTGATTGAGTAGGCCAGAATATGCCTATATGCATGTGCACAAGTTTGTATATATGTGTACTAAAGTTATAGGTTATTTTTGTCTTTTTATGTCCTTATCTTAGAGCTATCATGACCCACTTGGAATTCTCTGTACCTATTTTATCTTAAAGCTATATGACTTCAACCAAACAGAAACAGAGGCAGTAAGGTGTCATGCAAACATTATGTTGGCATCCAGGAATGCCTGCAACTGTATCATTTGATAAATATTGGCAAATTATTAAACCATTCTCTGCCTTTCTTCATCAGCTTAATTTGGAACATGATACCAATCTCCTTGGAAAAACACATGCAAAGTCCACTAAAGGAAATTATTTATCTGTACCCAGCATGTATATTTTAATGCAGGAGATAGAGGAAAAGGAATCAAGCCCACTTGCACTAGATTTTATTATGAAAAGCACAGCTGTGATTCTGGCTCTAGGTGGGCTTTAGATTTTTACTCATTTTAATACTGAATTCAAATATGGCCATGAGGGAAACATCTGGTTTTCCTCCTGTATGGGAAGGGCTTAAATCTCACTGACTGCATTTTTATAGAACTGCACCTGTATAAAATAGACATTGTGAGTGATAATATTTCTCTTATGCCATGAAACCTAACAGTGGAAAGGAGTGGGTACAAAAAGATCCTGAATCCCTTGATGTTTTGGTCTTCACACTGGTAATCTGCTGAAAGAGTTTCATTTAAAAATACTGTCACTAATCATTTTGACAAAGAGACTTCCCTATATCAATGCACACTTTTACTTCTTAAACCTGCCCTCCAGAAACAGTAGAAGGAGCCTGCAAACCACACAACATAGAAGCAACAGTAAAGGTGCAAACTATATCCCCCATTCATCTTAATGAGGTGTTAACTTCTAATCCTAGCTGGGACCATTAAAATACCAGCTTCGTTAAATGGAGATGTTAACTCTTTCACTGCATTTGTTTTGACCTGGGATTTCTTAATCTGCTTGCTCATTATATAATTTACATTATGATTATTATCATTGTCATTACTATAATATACATAAGTAAAGCCTTGAGTGAAAAAGTGAAATATGACTTAAGCAAATTGTGTCATCCGAGATAGCAGTTTTAATACATTGTGGAATAACTTTCTGAGTAATAAAAGAGTAGCGTACTGATAAAGCCATGAAGTGGGAATTTTAGATGCTTTACTAGGTGGTGGATGTAAATCTCTCTGTATGACCTTGGGAAGGTCATCTGTTCCCTTCTTGCCCTCATCTGATACTGTGTTTGTAACAAAAGGAATCGAGATAGTAAGTAGTCTACCCTAATTTACAGTGTACTCTGGGGGAAAATGAGACTCCAACTAGTTGAAGAATGCTGCACAGAAGTCCGTAGATAAGTCATCAAAATGACAACGGTTAAGTAATTCTAAGGTGCAATTTAAAAAAAAAAGTATAAAATTTATTTAAAAAGCAGAGACATGAAATAATCTGAATTAAGTAAATTGATGATATTTTGGGTTTAACATGCTATGCTTCTTTATTCCCTAGCTCAAGGCCATGAAGATCTGTATGAACGCAAGATAAATTCTTCAGCAGGACTGATGAGAAACTATTGGATGTTTACCTTTCCTCATACCCTTATGCCGAGAAAATCCGTTGAGTCCTGGACAGTACCATGAAATGAAAATTCAAAGGAAACTTTGGATTATTCTAATTGGAAAAACTGATTGAGATATTTTTGTTTTATTATAAACCAATATTTTAAAAGGAATGATGTTGTCCCCCTCTAGCAAGCTGCTTCGGCCCCTAGTTCAACTGAAAATCCATTTAAACCTTGTGAGATGAGATGGTTAGGTTAAACTTCAGAATACATCCCTCCAAACCAGGGTCCTGAAACTGTATTCAAAGCACAACTTACTTGCATTATATTCCCAAACTTGTATATATTCCCAAACTAAGAGTGAGCATATGGTGAAATAATAGCAATAGGTAACAGAAAGTGGGAAAACATAGGGGTAAATGCTGGAGAATCTTGCATATTGAGAGTGGGAGAAGGGTTATTGCTTTGATGTCTTAAATAATCAATATGGCTTAAATATTGAGCTCTGAAAGCCTGTTTACAAGTATATATCCCAAAGAAAGGGAGATACGTTGCTCTGGTTCATCATCAGAATCAATAATATCAGCTATTTCTGTCTAAACCTCTTCCTTCATTACCCCAACTTTTGCTTTAGCTGCTTGTCCTTCACTGTTCTCTGAGTGGCTTCGACACCTCATTTAGCTCTCTCCTTTCACTTGGCTCTTTAAGGGCTCAGTTCCCACCAGGCATGTTATAACTGATGTTTGACACCTAACTTGGGTGAATATATGACTAGAGAGAGATCTCCATGCAAATTTTGGTCTGGCTATATATGCAAGTATGAGCAGTTCAATTATTACTCCGGTAAATAGAATCAATACAAGGTAATGAGACTCTCCTTATAAGTTAGAAAAAAATGTAGGTTTTACTCTTTGAATTTGTTCTTCCTTACTTCATGAAGTCTAATGGGTTACACAGAGATTATTTCTAATGTGTGTTACTTAGTGTGTCCCTTTATTCTGTTAATTTTTTTCTTTGAACTTGCTACGTTCTTCTGCATGAAAATAAAATTTCTCATTCATCTTTAGGATTGTCTAAACAATGTGGGCTGAGATCCTCAAAAATTTTTCAGGCTGCACAGCTGTAGGAAACTTCCTTTGCTGCACACATTGATTATGGCTTTACTATATGAGTGATGTACTGAGATCCTCTACTGTGTTGGGGTATGCTGTTCACAGTCTAGCTTATTTATCCTCGTAGGTAACAATCTTCGGCTATCTTCCCTCTATGTCAGGCAGGACTAATTTCACCAAGTCAAAAAAGTTAGGCATTATATTACTGGTATAAAGAAAGCAGGGATCAGTTCATCAAGCTCACATTTTCTTGAATGGCTTAGGGTTTCCAAGGAGTGCAAAGATCATCTTTGTCACCTGGAAGATTTTGAATCAAATCTTATTCACGTGAACAACCCTACTCACACACATTCTGAAAGCAGATGAGTCTTTCTCCTCCCAGCTACTGACATTTTGGCAGGGTATGAATACTAAACTATGTTGGCAGAGGGTACATTTCAGCTGATATATTTGTTCTTTTAAAATTGTCCTGTTTGATATATTCTTTAACATGTTCTGTTTTAGGTTCTTTTTGGACTCACTGAAAAATAGCCTTTTCATTATTATTTACTAATCATGATTGAGTATTCTATTACACTTCAGCAAGTGGATTTAAGTCTAAAATGTTACTTAGCATAGTCATATCTACCAACAACTTTCAGTGGAGAAGGGAAATAATGGAATGGCTAATCCATTTGCTCATTTTGAAGCATTTTTGACTTGTGTAAGACCATCATGAAAGCTTCCAGGCTAAGCAATAATTCTTACTTGGAGTGGCATTCATGTTGTATTCCACTATTTGACCATTTCCAAGCCACACTTTACAAGGCAACATATGTGGTTGAAGGTTGGCATGCTATATCTTAGGACGTTGTCAAGGAAAAATCCTGTGGAAGGCTGGAAGTGTAGCCTGGTCTGCCTCTGCGCTATTGATTTCTTCTGGATGTAGTTAAACGCTATAATCTTTCAATGAGATTTTGATTAAGTAATGTCCCCTGATATCTAGCCACGCCACGCAGTGCACCCCATCACCTCATACAAATCCCAGCCACGCCGTGCACCACCCCCCCTGCACCACCATCTTTTCAGGTCTCTCCCCGCCCCGTTTCTACCTCCCGGACATGACGTGCTGTGGTATGGAATACCTCTTTGGTCAGTTTGGGTCAGGTGCCCTGTCTC
>JASSUY010026003.1:0-13265 GCA_032466535.1 Forpus xanthops
AAAAGTATATAAGTGTAAGATTTGAGAGAATAAATGGACATTTGTTTGCATCAAACTGCGTCCCCGTCCCTCATTGCAATATCATGCTTTACCTGAATGTCTCTGATTAGTCCTCTTATGTCGCAGTCCATGTGAGAGAACATGAAAAAGACAGATTGGAAGTCTGAATGTTAATGAAAAAGTGTATAGATAGCAAAAAAAGGATTCCTAAAATAAAGCCCTGCAATCCCCAGAAGCACCTTTATTTCTTTCTAATATGTATTTTACCTGCCACACATTACTGTTGAGGGTAAATTGACTGATGTTTTAAAGTGCTTTCCATTTCTTTAATGAAAGTTGCTATGGAAATGGAAGGCATACTTATTAGATATTTGCTGTCACTTTCTGTTAAATCTTACTCTTCTAGATTCTCTTTATCTCAGTGTTGCTGCACTTTCCAGCATTTGATGTTGTTAGGAGATTCACAACAGGAGCTGTCCTGTGCTTTTCTGTGCACTTTTTTCATTCTATACGTTTTAGCTGAATTTCTAAATGACAGAGCTATAAACTAAACCATTTTTATTATTTGAGAATCTCTGGCAGTCATTCTGGGGATTCTCATATTAAGCAGTTCATGTATTCATTTTTATGTATTAAGGAGTTCAAAGGCTGAAAGGGCACTCAATAAATGCTGTTTTCAATTTATAATATCTATTACTGTATGCATAATAATATGTAAATGTAAGCAAAATATTAACCTCTTGTAACAACTGCCATCAGGTATACCATGTCAAGGCATTTGGGGCCCTGGGGTCACGTGCATACAAATATATACATAATACCTTTTTAGCCCTTCAGTACTTTATGTTGCTGCAACTTTAAGTTGCTGCTACCCCTTCAAGACTGCCTTTCCTTTTCCTGGATTATTACAGCAGCAGTAACAAAAGAGATGAAGGTCTCCATTTTTCTTCCTGTTTGACCCTACTTACATGTGGGTTTCTTCCTGTTAGAGTTATATTTCAATTTCTGATATTTTTCTCCACCAATTCTTCCTTGTAGTTGAGAGAAGAAACCCATAATTGAATCAAGAATGGTGAACGCGTTTATTTGATTTTTTTTCCCCTCATATTATTTAATGCATCTTCAAGAGAGAAATTTTTCCATAATGCCACCAGGAACAGCAAAAAAAGTGGTATTTAAAAAGTAACTCTTTAATAAGGTCTAGCTTACACTTCCAAAGCACAAACAGGAATAGCTTCTCAGCATACCTATGCACATACATGAAGAATAGCCCTTCAGGAGCATAAAGAAAGAGGAGGAAAGACTTCACTAGGAAAACACTTCTCCCAGAAATGAATGCTTACATTAAGTGAGCACCACTTATTGCTCTGGAAGAGAGAGCTGTTGGAAGTATTACTAACTGGATTTAACCTTACTGGAAAAATAGGCAGGTGAGGCTGATTCACAGTCAGAGCTTGCTGAGGGAGGCGTGGACAGTACTGGACCAAAGACAGATAGGAGTCTCCTTTTCCTAGGCAGTGAATCTTTCTTTGCAGCCACTCCTGTCTCTCAGTTCTTGGTTGCTTTCCATTGGTGTGTGTCCTGAAGGAGATATTAATGAGCAAGTGAAGCTTGTGTTTTCATATCACTTCCTAAATCTATTGCAGGTATGAATCAAGAACCTTCATTACCTTCTTGCCCATCTGTTAAAAATCTTACAGAATAGTGGGGGAAGTACAACTGTTTTACTGTCTCTGCTGCTGAGACTGGCAGTATCCTAGCAGTAAAAGCAGAAACAAATAAACCCATTGACAATGAGGGGACAATGGAATAAACAGTGACCTTCACATGTGTTTCATTTTATTTAAAGCTTCAACAAAAAAAGGAAAAACTTGCAGCTGGGTTGTCACAGGCTGTAGGAGTGTGAAAAGAAACATGCTTCAGAATGCATTTCTGCTTCCAGATTTCTAAATGCTTTTATAATTTAAACGATGTTATAGTCTTTCATGGAATTATGTGGAGACTGCTAGAGCTGGACCACACTTTTCCACTGAAAAAAAATAACTTCAGCTGTCTAATGTTTCTAAGGACTGAAGAACAGCACTGAAGTAATTTCCAAAGCATCCAGACTATCCTGCAATTTTTGTTACAAATATTTGGAGCATTGCAAGAGTCATTTGGGAAGGAGCAAAAGCATTGGCAGAAGGGAAAAATACCCCTTCCAAACAATTCAATACCATTTCCATTAAATCATAAAATACATAAGTGCCTTGTGTATTCTGCAACATTGATCATGAGTTGTAGTTAGGGCAGTTCCAGTGAAAGGTAGAAGGGGAGGAAGAAGGGCTATGGGAAGGTTACACAAAGTTTATGTAGCGCTTGCTTTACTATGTGCTAAGCAGCTATGAGAAAATGTTTTTCCACATCTCTGAAAGGTCTCCCATTTTTCCTTTACAACTGATGAAAGAATAAATGGCTGAAGAAGTAATTATTCTCAGCAATTACACTTGACAGTGTCACTAATTCAATCTGTATCTCTGTTTCTGCTGTTTTTTTCATCCCATTTTTTTCAGCGACTGGGTAGGTGGAGAGATCGCTGCCCATTAAGTCCTTGTTTACATGCAGCTATGTTTCCTTTTGTAACACATTTGGTGAAGAAAAAAGCAGTGGCTTTTGTTGTCCTCCTTTTCTCTGATAATGTTTTTCTGGCCCCATCAACATCCATGAAATCATAGAGTCATAGAATCATAAAATATTTAGGGTTGGAAAGGACCTTAAGATAATCTAGTTCCAACCTCCCTGCCAGGGTAGAAATACTCTGTTCATTCTTAATGTATCTTCTACTCTGATGAAAATGATGAAGACTCGCCTTGTCCTACCTTTACTGATGGAGCAGTTTATCTTGTGGCCTTGGTAATGCTTTATGTCTACCTCACTGCTGCTCTGTTTTTTTCTGGGTTATTCATAGTAGGTGCCCATTGAAGAAAAGCTGTGCTGCTGTACAGAATGAAGACAGCTTGGGTGATATTTGTTCAGCTTTAGGAGAAAAGAGATTTTACACAATGCAGAACCATGAGACATAGATATAGGAAGCATAAAATTATTCTTTTTTTAAAATTTCTTTCTAAATTTGAGTGATTTCAGAGTTCTTGTTGGTTATTGATAGACAAACCAGCAATTTTTTAAATAGATTCTGCTTATGGTGAATGTAAAAATGATAAAAAGAAAGCGAAGGAATAATCCCCTTTGTTTCTCTGAAATCATCAGGAAAAGAAAACAGCTTTTCACATCAAATAATATTATAGGGAGGTAAGATACTTTAACAAAAAGTAACATATCCACTGTGCTAAAATACCGATTTCAGTATGAACAGATCATTCAAAGTAATCCAGATTTATTTCACCCATGCTTTTTCAGAATCAGAAGATGCTAAACGACACAGGTTTGAAAACTTCAGGATTGGCTTCTTTTTCAGGTATAACTGATTTGTAGCAGAGAATGGAAAGATACATGGCTTTCATATGCTGAGGGTCAGTACACTACAGTATTGTACTGCTAATTTCAATTTCACTTGAGTTTCTCCATCATTTTTCTATAATTTGTCTGAAGTTTTGATCTCTAGAAGCAAACAGTTCAAGGAAATGGTCCTAACTTTGTTCTTCTGTGAAGCTATTGAAGTATAATTAACAACTTTTTGAGGTAAATCCTCACACAAATAAAAGATATGATCTAAATTTATAAATATTGCATGTGTGGAAGGATGTCCTGAAAGCTAAGATAAAAAGTATTAGCATTTCTTTCTTTTAACGAGGCATAACAGTGAGGTTTTCTTAAATAAAATGGGATCTTTCAGCTGCAATAAAGAGATTTTAAATGTGCAAAGTCAGAAAAGGAGACACTGGAATAAAATGCTAGATGAAACTCTGCTGCTGACATTACTCACATATGTGTGTACCTTTATTTCCTTTAGTTCCTTCACTGGTAGTTATAGGAAAGTATTTCATTGAGTAGCAGCAAGCATACCAATTAGTAAGTTGTATAACTTAACTGTAGTGAGAAGAAAGTTCATGCTGAAAAAGTTTCAAATTAATAGCTGAACAACTGACAAAATGTTTTAGACTAAAAATTCCTTGGTTGATTGTTCATATTGAACAAATAAACAAACTCGCACTACAGGTGTTACAGCTGCCTTTAACTTCAGAGGGAGATACCTAAGACAGGAATTTGTCTTTTTGTTAGCAAGCCATAGGTGCAAACCATTTTTCAAAGGTCAACACAGTAATGAGTACTTTTCTGACAGTAGTAGCATTTCACTCAAAACAGTTGTGGGTTTTTTGTTTGGTTGGTTTGGTTTTTTTTTTTTTTTTTTTGCTTCATCTCATATACTATTTATCATCCAGTGAAAGAGAATATTGGTACGTTTGGTTCTATTTTTACCAAAATAGATAGTACTTTGAGCCAGAATACTAATAAAGAGTTCCAGTAGATATAATTATAGGGCAAGTTTAGGGATGCTGTTGGCATTCCCCTTGAGAGAGTACTATGAATGAAAGCCTTGCGGGTGTCATTTTTGCAAAGAGAACTGTGGATGTGCTCTGTCTTTCTGTGGAGCTATGTACACCCTTAAACAAATGAAGAAAATCAAAGGCTAGACTGAAATTATTCAGGGCTTTCTTAGTGCATATACACTTTTTTTTTCTTGTATGTGTCTAAGAACATCTCTTTCTAAACTGAAGACCTCTGTATCCATTTAGACATCCACATTGATTCAAAAAGATACTCTCTTGACTTCATCTTCCCCAGTAGTTGCTTCTTTATGGTGCCAACAGAAGTTTCTTAAGGTATTTTATCTTCCAAATACAGAATCATAGAATGGTTTGGGCTGGAAGGGACCTTAAAGCTCATCTGGTTCCAGCTCCCCTGCCATGGGCAGGGACATCTTCCTCTAGACCAGGTTGCTTGAAGCCCCTTCCAACCTGGCCTTGAACATGACTCGGGATAAGGCAACCACAGCTTCCCCAGGGCAACCTGTTCCAGTGTCTCACCACCCACACAGGAAGCAATTTCTTATTATCTTATCTAAATTTACTTTCTTCTGTTTGAAAGTGATTGTCTCCTTGCCCTATCACTACATGCCCTTATGAGAAGTCCCTTTACAGATTCACTTGCTGACTACTTTGTGAAGGAAATAGGTACCTGTGAAATCATGGTCCTTTCTGTCTTTATTTTGGTAAGAAATATGTTTGTACCACCCCTAATTGAAAGCTGTGTTTTTAATTTACAAAAGGCTCAAGATCTGACAATTACTAACACAGAGAGCTCTTCAGTGTAACATATATTTTACCAAAGCTTGTCCCTTTTTCTTTAAGACAGGATGTAACAGAGCTTGCACTGGATTTGCACTTTTGTGCAACCTGCCTTATATGTAATTTAGAAACTATCATGGGTAAAGCCAAGGAAGAAAAGGAGGCTGATAAAAAAAAGTTACATACTCATAAGGGAATTGTTTCTATCAATAATGGTAAAGGACTTATCAAAAAAAACCTGTTTAAAGTATTTATTTTCTTGTATCCTCATTTACTTTTGTCGTCTTTTCTGTCACTTCTATTATTTTGGTAGCAAAGCATTCTTTTGTCTGGGAAATAGTGTGAAATTTAAATTCATGTTTCATTGAAATCATAGGTCTCTCAGTATGGCAAAATATTTTTGTATATTGGCTTCTATGCTGCTGTTGAGATTTTAAAACTTGTGTACCTGCATAAGTTAAATATTTATCATTTCCATCATCTTTCAGCTACGTAATAAAATCAGTCACTAATTTTGAAGTTGCTACAAAGGATGTCAGTTGAAATTAAGCCTACCTACTATTTCCTAACAAGATGTCTTGTTTATTACTTAACAAATTTGATTATTTCAGGAGCTAAAAGCCACTTAAACTACACACTGTCATTAGACCTATATTAATATTAAAAGTATGTCAGGCACAGAGGGAAGAGTTTTCCAGAGATTTTCTTCAACTGGGCAAAATTTCATCCTTAGCACTTGTCCAAGGCAGCTGCACTGAGGCAACATGCCATCTTAACATGCATTCAGGTATGATAAATCCTTCCAAGGACATACCAGGTTGAATTTGGAGATTCAGGCAGGACTGCATCTCATCACAGTAATTTCTTTCTTTCTTGAAACATTTTCTCCAGAACGCTACCTGTAAGACATAGAGCCATGTTTTCACATTGTATCTCCTCCCTCAGTTCTGCACTTTACTTAAGTCTTAACATAAACCTTTTGTAATTACACACAGAAAAATAAATAACAGAAAAACTTCTGATCATTACATCACAGCAAATACTATTGTTACTTAGAGGAAAAATATGTTCTCCAACTCTACTGTTACATTCCTTATTTCTTGTTTGTAGCTACATAACGTTGAAGAAAACTGTGCAGTTTATCAGTGCGGTATACAGGCAGTGGCTAGTCAAATTATTTCTGCTTACAGTACAGTCAGGTTCCCTCTCAGCTCTTTTGAACAAAAATTCAGGATCGCTTTGCTTTTATGAAAAGGGAGTGTTTCTTGGTTTTATGTCTTATTTGTTTTGGTTTTATTTTGTTTGTTTGCTTTAATTTGCTTAATGTGTTTGGAGGAAATAAAAAATAGTTCAATGTGAAATAAATATAGAGTAGCAATGTAAGCTCTGGCTTTTGCAATGAGCTCTAATGTGACTGCTTGCCATAACAGCCAGTAACAAACTACAAATAATAGAGTGTGAGCTATTTCTAGTTATTGAAGGACAACGTCTATTACAAAGGGGAAAAAACAGTCCATTTTAACTAATTCCTAAAAAGATGTTCTGGCAAACATAAGGTCTCAGAGATGTATTTGATGGCTACAGACCCAAATTCAGCTATCCAAAGACAGTATTTACCTTTTTCTCTACTGCTATATACAGGTTATACACATTTACACGTAAACAGTAGGAAAACCTCCCTGCCAGTGGCCAATAAAGATGGCCCTACTTGTGAGAGTTGACTGAAAGACATATGTACTGTTGGATGACCTTCAGTATGTAGCTTCAATTTAAAAAAGGATTAAAACATGGCAGTTTTATTAAGCAGCATGAAACACTGTCTGATATGTGGGTTGTACTCTGCTATACCTGCTACATACTGCAACAGATGTCCCTGTCTTTATACGATCTTTATAAGATCTTGGGCACTATCCTATAGTGACAGGTGCTTAAACTGCCTCAATCAAGTTGCATTTAATGTCTTAGTCTAGATTTAAGAGACAATTTTAAGATGTCCTTGGGGAAGAAACTAATCAAATAGGTAAGAAACTTACTACAGTTTATGTGAAAGCTTTGATTTATTCACTTTGCCCAAATCAGACTTCCTTCAGCTTTTGTTGTTTCTGGTAAAACAAAAGAAAAACAAAAATCACTAGTTGTGTACCTGTCATTGTGTATTGCGGCTCACATTATTCTGTAGCTAGTTTTCCTGATAGCAGTTGTGTTCAGAAACACACAGTAAAATGTGACTCATTCTCTGTTTTTCTTCAGGATGAGATGAACAAAAAAAATGAGCTAAGAAATGTTTCAGACTTGACAGCTGCATCTGCTTTTAATTAGTTATTTTTTGTCCAGTTATTAACACGTCTGTTTAAGAGTGTAAAGGTAATTTTAATCTGATAATTTTACTGCTGAGGTCTCTAATATATTCAGGTCATATTCATTCTCATGACCTTTAACAATTAGTTGGTTTTATCTAAGGATTATGATATCATTTGCATTAAAAAAAAATTCTATGCCCTCCTCCTTTATTCAATTATTCATAAATTGTTCTGTGAACATTTATGTGAACAGAAACTTTGATTAAAACCGAGTACAAGTAAAGGGAAATGTGTTTTGGTTAACAGTAGTGACTTGTAACACTGGAAGTTTGTCTAAAGACATTATTTATAGCAAGTTAATTAGCAGGATTTTTCAGAATACAACTGCAAAATAACTGGAGAAAACAAATGAACAAAAAAGGACAAAACCCCATCCTCCTGAGCTTTAGACATCAGGTGATGATTTGTCTAGAAATTTCTAACTTTTAATTTACCTATATTTTTGTAATTTCTAATATTTCTCTTTTATTTCTAATTTCCAGTTGTAATTATATCATTGTGAGAACTATAATCGCAGAAGATTTTTTTTGTTTTGTTTTGTAATATAAAGAATTTCAGATGAGGACGTAAATTTTCTCTTTGGGTAGGCTCTACACCATCAAACATTGTTACTTCATAATATTGATAAAGCTTCCTCTGTTCCTAAGTTCAGTCCAAGAGACTGTATTTCATGAAGGATAAGTCTATTCTGGCTTGAAACTCAAGAATTCACCTGAAGCCAGATGAGAGCAGTGAGAATCTTTTGTGGCCTAGAAAACTAGGGAAAACTAAACACTGAATAAAGGAAGTAGCTTAACATAAAGAAAGGAAGTTGAAGAAGGAAGATCAATTTTTAGATAAGTTAAGAACTACAGCAAAAAAGGAATGTATTTCCCTTTTTGTGGTAGAAAAGGCAAAAATGAATGTGTCTGAGCTGTAATAAAAAAAAAAGATGACTGCAGAGATTTAGAAAAGGAATTAAAAAAAAAAAACAACCCTGCCTCAAGGGACAGCAAAGCACTGGGAAGCATCACATAAGCACTTGTAGAAACCGTGTCACTGGAGGATTTCAAGACAAAATTGCTAGAACAGCTGTTAGGATGTGGATTGAATTGTCTAGATGACTTCTGGAGATGCTTTCTAACACTGCAACTCTGCAGCCCAGCTGCACTAGGAATCTTCCAGCAGCTCACTAGCACAGTCGAGCCCTGACTGCTCAGCTCTGCAGGGATCCATGGGTTCACAAACCCAAAGAACATCCTTTGTCACAGCTACAACAGTATTTGTACCACAGAATAACCCGTAACAAGAGAAACCCCATTTCAAATGGATAAAAGATTTCCATGAAGAAAGTAGAATTGGGAAGGCATGGTGGCAATAGAAGGAATGGGTTGAGGCAGCTGCTGAGAGCAACACCTTAAAGTTAGCTTGAAAGCAATAGATTGAGTGGCATTTTGTCAGGAGTTAGAGCATGATTTGATGAGATGTGTTTTTCCAATAATTAACACTAGGAATATTTTTATGAAAAAAAGAAAAATATTTCGGCTTCTTAAGTATTTACTTAACCCTGCTGTGTTGTCCTCATCTGGTGAAAGCTTCAGCTGTTCATTTCAGAATAATGTGTTCCTTTTTCCCTTTCAGAAAAAAGCTGTGACAGAACTGAAGGGAGACAAGTAGGAACTTTGCGCTTTGGGCTGTGTGAACAAGTTTTGAATGTTGCAGGAAGGTGTGGAAACACCCAGTACTGGTTTTAATGGGTTTAGTCTGTAAGCATGGAAGAACTATACGAGCACAACACAGCTGGTAGTTAGCGGCAAAATTTCAGAGCAAACTGGTTTGGAGGTAAGCCATACCAGGTATCTGCTTTTCTCTACAGCTTCAGAATGTCTGTGCAACACTGTCTAGTACTGGACATCAATACTGTAACTCCTTAGAGAAGGGGAGCACTCTTCTTGGTTGAGTTTGCTGTCTGCTATACTGAGCATACCGATGAAGTAGTATCCACTTGTGTGTGTTTCCTACATTCTGTAATGGGTTAAACTCATGTCTTTCTTTGGTTTTGTTTCTGGAGCAATGCCAGACGGAGATCCTGAAGAATGGCTTCAGCTGGGAATGGACTTCTGCTCAAATGCCTCTGCGATTTATGGTTACTAATGCTTTGGAAGCTCACCTGGCCGTGATTTAAGTTTAGAAGAAATTTTGTCTTGATAAGATTAGTAGAGATACTTCTGGAGGGAGGATGTTTGTTTTGTGCTTTTCTACAATAGAGCAAAGTACAATCTATCTGAAAATATTTTCTGACAAATTCCCACCATTGCAGGCAAAAAAGGTGCTGATGATAATCTTTTTTTCATGCTGTTCTCATGGCTGCTGCTATTGTTCTTTGTTATTGGCATCATATTTGCTATACATTTTTCCGGGACACAGTGATATTTGTTGAATGCTTTGGAGCTACCTACTCATTTTTTTCCACTTTTCTGTAAAGTGTAAGACTAAAGATAGAACTTAGATATTTTGAAGTTTGTACTGCATTTCTGTCTTCCAAATCTCCAAGTATATTTAAATATACAAGTATTTTAGCTTCTGTACTTTTCTGTTAACTTTCACTTTATTTTCCACTTTCTTCAGGCTTCTTTTTATATACAATGAGTGTGCCTCTCAGTGTGGTCTCTATGGTGTTAGTAGGAGCAGAAAAAATGTAGGAAAAAGAATTCAGATGTGTGGGATTAAAGTTACAGCAGAAAAACACTTTGATAAATATGCTAATTTAGGTGTTTTGTTGCAGTTCTTCACAGGGACTGTCCACACACTGAAACAAGCAAATCTTTTTTCCCCTTTGTCTTGATTTTCTTAATTTTGAATGTATAGAGCATGGTAGCAATTCATTGGTGTATAAAGGACGTTAATATTTGAAATTCAGTTTTCATCAAGAAGTATTCATCTGGTTTAGCTGATACTGTAACCAAAACCTGTATGTGTACATGGGCTGACTTTGGACTGTGACTGCTACTGAGGACAGCATCCTGGATGCAGCCACCTAGATATAGAGATAGTCTCAAAGACAATGTTATGTCTAGGAGGAAAAGAGAAATTAACATATGAAGGCCTCACACTCGCGCACTGGATGACTGCCTTGTAAAATTGTCTCTGTGTACAATTTCAGATGGATCTCAGCTGTGCAGAACTACACAGCCATTTTGTTGTGGACAAAAGAGCAAATCAATTTAAGGCTGTTCGAGTCTACAGAAGTGACACATGCATCTTTTGTGTTATAGTATGGATACTGTGACTGTTACCTACTGGCTTTATTTTTGCTTTTTAAAAACTCGTGCTCTCAGGGGAAATACAAACAGCCCAGAGCCTGAAGAACAGTGAATCAAGGTTGGGTGGACAATGCTAGGGAAATCACCAAAAAGAAATTGGCCTCAGGGCACGAAGCTGACATATCAGGTTATAAACTCCATCAACATTTGAAGACTGTGGTTTAGAAATGACTCCTGAGAGATCTGCCAGTGGAAAGATGATACAGAAAAGCCAGGTAGGACTTATACTTTTTTAAAGCACTGGAAATAAAATCATTAGATTTGTCTGGTGTTTTGATTTGAAGTGTCAAGGCATATAGACGGTGCTTAAATATATCCATGAATAGATTTACTTTAGGAGTCTGGCATAGAGAGATGTGTCAAATGGCATGATACTTTTTATAACTGACTATAAAACTGCACACAGATTTTTAGCAGAAACGCAGAGGTCAAAGACTCTATATCTCATTCTGCTCTGCCTACACAATTGAGTACCTTATAGTTTTTCCATTTAATACTTGATTTGATCTCTTTGTACTACACCTAATGGTGACTGGGGTTT
Organism: Forpus xanthops; assembly: GCA_032466535.1. NCBI lineage: Eukaryota > Metazoa > Chordata > Aves > Psittaciformes > Psittacidae > Forpus > Forpus xanthops. The sequence continues at coordinate 11,489 of JASSUY010026003.1, forward strand.
TTGACTCTTTTGTATTTAATTAGGAGGCTCATGAATTAATGCAGACTTCTAAACCTGTAGTACTTGCTCTGCCTGTGTAGAGCCATAGCACAGAGCACTATTTTTTTTTTTTGACTTATTGTGAAACTGAGGACATGAGACCACAACATTCACAGTGATGAAAGGGGATCCAAGTTAGCTTGCTGGTGAATAGCCAGTAATGGGTAAGCACCTGTGTGGTATGCTCCTTGGCCAGATAATCTGTGCTGAGGGGTAGCCTGTGTCATCCGGGTTAGCATATCACACTGCAAGAGCTGCACTGCTCCCACTTGTGCTGGCACTGATCTCATGCTGCTGCAATGAACTTTGGAAGCACACAGAGCATCAAGTTTAATCTCCTGTTGTCTCTTCTTCAGAGATACATTTCAAGTATCTTTTTATGTCTCAACATGATTATTTTAAAGTGGGTTTATGAGGTTATTTCCCCTGCCTCCCTTGTTACTGGACTTTTCCACAGCCCTGCTGTGATGCCAAAACTGGCAGTGTTTAAGGTTCTGTAATAGGTGGGATTTTTAGGTATAATACAACTATATACTACTCTTCAGTAGACTTCTAACTGTGCTCATTGCATGCAAGAAACTTTTGAGTTTCCTTTGCAAAACCTCATATTGGCATCTACAACATGACCACTTGAAAAACAGCAATGACATCAATCCACTCAGTCCTCTACTCGTTTCGTGAAAGCAGGACCACTATGCAAACTGACTTGGAAAGTGTCTTCTGAAATAAATAACAACTAATTAAAAAAAAAAGAGAAAAATGCAAGAAACCTTCATTGAAGAAAATTTCAGCAGTTTAAAACAGTATGCTATGGGGTATCCTAAATGTCAGGCTTCAGTAATATAACCCGTTAGTATTTGTCCTGTTCTCACTGAAGAGGCACCTTATTTCCTTGAGTTGTTGGCAGCCTGTACACAATTGATCACCTTGTAAAAGACAAATTATATGAAAATTTCCTTTAACATGATGTTCTCACAGGACCTTAATGAATTTTTGTCTGGTTTGTTTTCATAAACCTGTCATATGAAACAATCCTTACTTTTTGTTAGCTAGAGAAAAGTCTTCACAAGAAGCTGGAAAAAAAAAAATACTGTGAAAATAGCTGCTAGCTGATTTCTAGCATTGCTTTCAAGATCTGCCCTTTTCTCCCTTGCTTTGAAATGAATGTGGAAATCATCTGTACTGGAGAGAATGGAAAGGTAGAGGGTGGGAAGGACAAACAGGTGTAAATGAGATTAGAAACAGAAGACAGATCCCCTTTTATGCCAATATATTTACCATAAGCAACAGATCCCAGAAGTAATTGAAACACTTGACTAATACAGCTTAACTGATAGTTTGAAGAAAAGGGAATGACAAAAGCTAAGATATGGAACTGAAATTATTGAGATTTGTATAAAGTTAAATATTAACAAAAGGGATTCATACTACTAACAGTGCAATTAATGAAAGACTGAAAAAAGGTTTCCTTAAACAAAACTGAAAATTTATTCAAAATTAATCTTATTCAAACACATGGGTTATTCTCTTCGTACTTTCTATAACAGGGAAATAACTTTTTCCCATATGACTATTTATGTCAATACTTTCTACCACCTATTTCAAGATTTAGTATGAGAATTAACTGATAAAAATATCCCTGTGTCATGGGTTCAGCAGCGGCAGTCATTTTTCTTTAAGCAGTAGCTGGTGTAGCACTGTGTTTTGGATTTTTGGCTTAGGAACAGTGCTGATAACA
>JASSUY010026004.1:0-10602 GCA_032466535.1 Forpus xanthops
CCCCCTTCAGATACTGGAAGGCTGCTATGAGGTCTCCACGCAGCCTTCTCTTCTCCAGGCTGAACAGCCCAAACTTTGTCATCCTGTCTTCATAGGGAAGGTGCTCCAGTCCCTGATCATCTTCGTGGCCCTCCTCTGGACTTGTTCCAACAGTTCCATGTCCTTTTTATGTTGAGGACATCATAACTGCACACTGTACTCCCAAGTGAGGTCTGACAAGAGCAGAGTAGAGGGGCAGGATAACCTCCCTCGACCTGCTCCTTTTGATGCAGCCCAGAATACGGTTGGCTTTCTGGGCTGCAAATAGGTAGAACTTAAAAATAAGACTGGCCTGAGCGAGCTGGACTGTGTTATAATCATGTGATTTTTGTTTTTTTGTAGCCTACTATTGTATTTCCTAAAGACTTTGATGAAGTCAATCATGCAAAGCAGGTAATTTTGAAGATATTTTAATTATTCGATATTCCCTGTCGAGAAACATTTGCTATCATTTTTCCTCAATTTTAAAATAGTGATCTCTTCCAAGTTCTTGTTACGTGACATTGGAACAAAGTAAGAGAAAAAAAATCCCAGCATACTAAGTTGACATAGAATTATACAGAATTCCCTAAGCTCAGTCATACCTGTTAAGCTCTGAGGGACATTGCTGACATTTTAGGCTAAGACAAATGCAGCTGTATTGATTAACTCTTAAACTTTTGAAAGAAATCTGTGTCACAGAACTGAGAGTTGTGCAAGCTAAATCGACTGCACTGAGCGTGAAGAGTTGTCAAGAACTGTAATGAATGCTTCCATGGCAGATAAATTTAACGTGCAGTGTAATCTTCTCTGGACCATCTAGATAACTTTCTTTGTGCTAGTGGACTCTTTGTTGAAAATTAGCGTTATCTTTTTGTCTGTTGTGCCTGTGAAATGGCAATCTGTCTGCTATTAGTACCATAAAAATGTTTCCCTCTAGTGAAGTTTACTGTAATATGCCAGGAAGATTCTCCCTTATTTGTGATGTGTAACTCTCAGATCTTTGTTGTTATGCGTATGATTCTGTTTTCTTTGTTGATAAAGAGATGGCAGAGTTAGCATCACATAGAACAGCTGAAGATACTACATATTTTGTCATCCCGGGAGGCACATTTCTAAAAGCTTTCATGTTTTAGTAAATTTTGTTCAAATAATAATGCAATAAAAGATATTCAGAATTTTAAAAACAAAGAATATCTACCCCAAAGATTCAGATCCTGCTTTTTTGGTCTCCTGTAGAGTCTCATATTTTTTTATTGATATGAGATGTCTGGGAAGTTTGTTGCAAGCACTGCTAATGTCTAAATTTTTCTAAACTATAAAATTTGTATTTAATTTGTAGAGATCAGTTATTACATGGCTCCTGAATCATGATCCTGCAGCACGACCAACAGCTGTGGAGCTGTTAAAAAGTGAACACCTTCCACCACCACAGATGGAAGAATCTGAGCTCCACGAAGTACTCCACCATACCTTAGCTAACGTGGATGGAAAGGCCTACAGGACTATGATGAATCAGATATTTTCACAGCGTGTATCTCCGGCTATAGATTATACCTATGACAGTGATATGTTGAAGGTTTGTAGGTGTTTAGGGGGTGCATGTTGTTTTAGTTTTTCTTGTGTTGGATTAAAAAAAAAGTTTGTATGGGTAGACTCTAACATGTTTGAAAGAATTGTATTCTCTCTTGAAATCAACCTTCACGTTCTCATGTAAAGCTGTAGTATATACTATGTGAGGTCGAATAATCGCTTCCCATTTAAACCTTACATTCATTCTTCATGGAAGAAACAAGCAATGTTTGATTATAGCAGCTAAAGCTTTAAGCTTATGTCCAGGTGATTGCTTTCTTTATTCTGAATTTCTGTCAAACTAATGCCACTTGTATCTGGTTGCCAACAAAATGCATTTCCTCTGTTTTCTTCCCTGTCTAATCACGGCAATCAAAGTAATCCTTGGTTTCTCAACTTTTAAACATTTCTAAATCTGAAGAAATACAAGGTAACATAGCACAATAATGCTTTTTACAGCTCTAGTTATTTTTTATTACAGTGGGATGAGATAGCAGAATGCTTATTGCCTATATTACATGGAATAATTGCCTGTATTACCTGGAGTGTTCATGGCATATAAATTATATATGTACTTTTTATTTGTGATGGTTTCAGGGTAGTTTTTCTGTTTGGGCAGCCAAGATACAGCAGCATGTATGTGAGATTGTCAGCCGGATATTTAAAAGACACGGTGGGTGTGTTCACCAGAGTTGTTAATTTAATTTTTTTTTTATGATTGAATGGATTTAAGAGAACAGAATGGTTTTACTGCTGTCACAGAGTCAGAAGCTTCACAGACTTTGGAACATGTTTGTCAGCACTTTAGAGTATGAAATGTTTCCATTCTTCTGGAAAAAACCTGGGGGGGGGGTGATATATATTTTTTTTTTTTTCTGTTAGATTGTATTGCTGTCTCTAGTGGTTAGAAGCATTTTCTTATATTTAGGGTGCTTTTTCCTCTCCGATTTAAAGTTTATGTTGACATTTAATTGAAAAAGTGAGTAAAACTTCTATAACAAAATAGCCATTTGAGAATCAGTAGAGAATTTAAAACATGAAAGTATTTTTCAGAGATTAGTGATATTATTGTTAATAGTTAGGTTTCAATGAAGATCAGATTTATACAGATAGTTGGTTGCAAAATACAGCCAGAAAAAAAGGTATTAAATAATTTAAAGTGATCCATAAACACTTTTAGTATGTTTTTGAGACACAGGATGCAGCATGTCTGAACAATATTTGTTCTCTATAGAAGTGCCTCTAGATCAAAACAGTACTAATGGTATCTGTAGAGTTTCTCATCTGTTTCATATGCATGCTTTTGTGAAAGGTGGTGTTCAAAGAGGGAGGCAAAGTGAGGATTCTGCTGGGGCTATGGAATTGGCAGTTCTCTTTCTTTGTGGGGTGCCTGCTGAGCCCAAGAAGCATGCAGGATGGAACATCAGTTTGTTTGGTGGCTTTATTTAAAGAGTGGAAGAGGAAAGTCTATTAAGGACACTTAAAATAATGTAGTTTTTTAAAGGCATTGGTTGAGATTATTGTGGTCCGCAAGATTGTTTGTAAGCTTGTTGTATAAAGCAGATGTTACTTCTGAAATGTGACATAATAGTATTTTACTGGTTTTGTGCAGGAGCCATCAAGCTGCATACTCCCCTGCTAATGCCCAGAAATAAAAAACTGTATGAACATAATGAAGCTTCCTATTTCATGGATCACAGTGGGATGCTGGTAATGCTTCCATATGACCTCAGGGTAAGTAGTTTCCTCTTTGCAGGCAAAGCTGAGTTTGAAGGGTCCTGTGGTGTTTGTAGATAGCTTTGATTCACTAATGGCTGGTTTGTGGAGTTTATGTGGTTTATTTGTTGGGTTTTTTTCCTCCCACATGTAAGAGACAAGACTTTTCCAGTGACTAGTGAAAATTCTAGTATTTCATATAGTGTGAGTAACAGTCTGTCCAGTTTTGTGTTTCTCAAACAGATGTTGTCATGGATCAGTCACTCTTGAGAAGGAATTGCTGTTTGGGTCGTTCAAATTTTACAGTCTGGGATTCCTCTCTCAGTCATATGAAATTATGTGCAATGGTGGCCTCATTAATTACCTTGCATTTAATACCTAAATGCTTTGTGTTTTTTGTTTACTAGTGACAGTTAAAGAACATGACCTTTTATACTCCATTTCACTTATGTAAGGTTAGTTTGACTCGTCATTCCTTTGCGTTTATAACATCAAGCTATACAATATGATTCTTAATTAAGGATTTGTGTGGGATCCGCAGAATTGATTTTTCTGTAGGAATTACTTGTTTGGAAATTTTGTCAACCAAAGATTTATTAAAAAATACTCCTTTTATGTAAGCAGCAAAATAATCTGCTTGTACATTTTAATGTGCTCATGGTTGATGTATGATGCATTTTGCATTCATTAGGGTAATTAAGAAATGTCCTTGTGTTCCTCTCCAAGCTCTTCTAGGAACTTGGCAGGGGAGGAAATGTTATTATTTAAAACTTGGAGCAATGATGGTTAGTATTACTTGGCTATGGAAAATATTTAAGGCACTTACAGATGTGAGAGTACAAGTGTTACTGCATGGTAGTAATTAATCTCCAGAGCCTGGTCAGAATGTCTTGTTTCAACAATTTATATATATTTTGTTTTTCAGATTCCTTTTGCAAGATTTGTAGCTAGAAATAACATATCAAACTTGAAAAGGTAAGAAATGTAGAGATAACATTTTTTGCAAGTGCTGTGATTTATGACAGGGACCTCTGAAGATGCTAATTCTTTCTTCAATGCTTCCTTTAGATACTGCATAGAGCGAGTTTTCAGACCTCGGAAGTTAGACCGCTGTCATCCCAAAGAACTCCTGGAATGTGCATTTGACATCATAACATCTACTGGAAATAGCTTTTTGCCTATAGCAGAAACAATTTATGTCATTTCGGAAATAATTCAAGAGTTTTCAGTGCTACAGGTAGATTCTCTAATCATGCCCTTTGTTCTCTTTCCATCCTAAAATGTTAATCTAAGTATTTAATGTCTTTAAAAAGTATAGTTCCTTTAACCTTAGATACAGAACTGTTTTCCCATTTTATCATTAGTCAATTACAGAACACTGTGATTTGAATAAAAAGTACGTTTCATAGGTAAACTTAAAATGAAGCATGGGTTTGTGTGCAAAGGAAATATTAATTGAATATTTACAGTGCCACTGAAGTAACTTATTTCTAATGTCAGGTAGGTGATTATTGTAGAATGGGACAAGCCTTGTCAGTCTTTAGCTACAGATGGGAGGCAGGGTGATGGAAGGAGAGATCTGAAGTAAGTTTTGAGCTATTATTAAATTGTTAGAAGTAATTATTGTTGTTGTTAATGTTACTATTGTTATTAAGCAAATGGAATGCAAGTAAAACTTTTTCTTTCTTCTGTTTTGCTTACCCTTTGCTAGGAAAGAAATTACAGTATTTACTTGAACCACACTGCCTTACTGAAAGCTATACTTTTGCACTGTGGGATACCAGAGGATAAACTCAATCAAGTCTACATCATTCTGTATGATGCTGTGGTAGGTGATTAGTTATTAATCAAATCTCTGTAATCATCACTATAGAGTATCTTATTTTCTGGAGTTGTCTCTGAAAATGAGTAACAGCCCATTGCCAACATAACCAGGAATATTTTGCTGGTGTATAAAGCCAAACTGTCTTTGGTTTGTAAACTTAGATTAATTCCTTTTGTGTTACTTCTGGGATGTTTTAAGATGTTTGAGTTTTTTTTAAATGTGATAATTGGTCACCTGCGTAAGTAATTCAGAACAGGTAGGCAATTCAGTAAAAACTTTAAAATGTACCTTAATATCATGTTGATCTTTCCTACTGTATAAGCAGAGAAAATAGGTGAAATCCATTTGAATAAATAAGGTAACGTTTAAATCCCAACAAACCATCTACATAAGCACAGCTTAAGTTGGTATTTGTATGCTTTTTATTACTTCTTGAAATGAAGCTGTGTAGGGCTTCACTACAGGATTGGTGGAAAATATTGATTAGTTTTGTTCTTTTACAGTATTATTGCGGTTTTTAAGTGCAACATTTAATTAAAGCATTGGAAAGTTGTGTTTTAATTTTTCTCAGCAGTAGAAATTTTTTTGGTAACTCAGTTGCTGAACATGTTTGAATCTGTTTCTTTTGTAGACTGAAAAGCTGACTAAAAGAGAAGTAGAAGCCAAATTCTGTAATCTTTCTCTCACATCAAATAGCGTAAGTAATTTTAGTTCAATGATAATTTCTCTATAACTTGCCATAGGTCAGTAATACTCTAATAACTTTGCAGATTAATCAGCCAGAGTAAGTAAAATAAATGGTTTCATCTGTTATTCAAAATAGATCAGTCTAATTTGAAGTGGCTCTGATTTTGTTCTGTTTTCTTTTTGAAAGTCAGTACTGCAAGTATATCTCCAAGTTTCTTTCTGCTTTTAAAAAGATTTTTTTGAACTGTGGAAGCAATTGAAGGGTAAACAGAGTATTTGCAGTGGTATTTGGTAAAACAAACCGAGAGGAACTTGAGGGAAGAAAAGGTGCAAATGTTGATGAATGTGCATAAGGAGTTGAGGTTAACTTCTGGACACCCTGAGGAGTCTTGTGCCTGTCCATTCCTTTCCTCAACTCAGTAGGTGAAAACAGGATGCTGGGCTAAACAAACTAAAAAGGCAGATATTTTACTCACACGAAATCAAATATTTTTAGGTTTTAGATGTGCTCTGTTGTGAGTGCTGTCAGTGGTGTTACCTATATTTTTTTTTGGTTTTTGCTTTTAGCTTTCTCGACTTTACAGATTCATTGAGCAGAAGGGAGAAGCAAGTAATGTATTTCCATTTTTAAATACAATGATAAAACAAAAGCCAGGTGTCACTCAGCTGCTGAAGCATGGCATGAAGGATTTAGAGGAAGTCATTGGTCTGCTAAAGCAACTTGGAATAAAGCTTCAGGTTTGTAAAATACTCTGCTAATAAATTAATGGTTTTATAGGCTGCTGAGCCTTGTAATTTGCAAGGAAACAAAGTGATCATATTTTAGAGTAGAAAAACCACATTGAAGTGTCTTTTGATGGCAAGTAATAATACTAGCATTGGTTCCTTTTAAGACCTCTTCCAGTCAGAAGTCTGTTTTAATTTCTGTCTAATGACATACAGACTACTATTTTTTTCTTCTCCAACCACAATTGAAGACATCACTTACAGCCTAAAGGAGTTTTTAAATTTTGAAATAAACAGTATTTTAAAAATACAGGAAGCTGTTGACTACTAAAGGCCTCCCCACCTCCACCTTCCTTGAGGCTTACTGTTTGGGTTTTGTGCTGTAAGTGTCTTGGGATGCTTTAAGATTAAAACATGATTGCTTTATTTTTATTTAAGGAGTGTTTCGCATATTTCCCTTATGTGCAAAGAGTGTTTTCAATCCTTGCTATTAACAGGAAATCAATTATACTAACTATAATACTTGTAAAGGTCTTGTACACATGCTCATTTTTATTTTACAGGTTTCTATAAATCTGGGACTTGTTTACAAAATACAGCAGCACAATGGAATTATCTTTCAGTTTGTAGCATACATCAAAAGAAGACAAAGAACTGTGCCTGAAATTCTTGCTGCAGGAGGCAGGTATGATCATCTGGTATGTACTCATTTCTATTTATTTATTTAAACCATACTAATTTCTATCTATTTATTTATTTATTTATTTTAACCTTGAAAAAATGAAACACCATTTTGACATTTTGCAAAGATAATTATTTGGGTCTTCCATTTTGTTTTTGTCTTGTTTTGAGATTCCACAATTTAGAGGGCCACAGATGGTAGGACCTGTTCCTTCAGCTGTTGGAGTCAGCATAGCTATAGATAAAATAACTGCTGCTGTTTCCAGTGTGGAGGATTCTGTAAGTCTTTATAGGAGCTTTGTTTGTTTCTTTACTCCTGACAGTTTACTAACCTAATTGTAGCCACGGATGGGTAAAATAGATGTTTAGCTGTGTCCCAAAATAATACCCTTCTGAAATAGACAGCAAGTATCCAGATTACCTGTTTTCTTCTGTTTCTCTGCAGAAAATTATTTAGTTTATTAATAAAAAATACTATTTAATAAGAATTAGGGAAAGAGAAGAGGATCTTCAGGCTTATACCCCTTTTTTTAAATTTAAATGAGACATCTTCCTCAGCCTGTAGTTTGTTTCAGATAGAAAAATACAACTGTACTAGCTAGTAAGTGTTACTTTGCCCCTACCACTTCTGCCCTTATAAAAGTATAGAAGGTGGAGTTGGAAAGGAACTTGAGAAAATGGACTACTTTATACAGTGTCACACAGTTTCACTTGGTTGTGGAATGTGCATTTTACAAACTTGTCTTTATAAGAATAGATTAACATTGCTAAGCAGAGTAGGAAGAGAAGAACAGAATAGGCTAGGATACTTTGCGAGCTGAGGCTGTGCAGATACTTTTTATCAAAGAGCAAACTTCAGTGACTTTCAAACAATGCTCAGGTAGATTGTGGCTCTGAGAGATGGATCTCATCCATTTTTTCAGCTTGATGGGTTTTGAAAAGCATTAGCATATTTAGCCTCTTTGTTACTTTCACTACCTTATGAAGGGGAAAAGGAGGTCTCATGGCTAATATTGTCACTCTTGTTTTTACATTCCCTTCAGGTTTCTGTCAGCTCATGTGACCTGCTGGTTGTAAGTGTTGGTCAGATGTCCATGGGTAGAGCTATCAATATCGTTCAGAAACTCTGGACTGTAGGAATTCCAGCAGAAATAATGTATGACTGGTCCCAGGTAGAATTTCTGTCTCTGTGTGTTAATTATGTTGTTGACTATTTTAAGATAAGTGCAGCTTGAGCCTGCCCTTTTTCAATATTTTCTAGTTTTTTTTTGAGTTACAGACTCATAAAACCGAGCATGTAGCATGCTGTTCAAATACAATAATTGTAAGATTTACTGGGCTTGCAGCATTCTTCCTATGTATATCCCAGAGTACCTAGAAGTGCGATGGAGTATCTTTATGCACTCCTATAAGCAGAAATAAATTGAGCTTCCCTAATTATACATGGAGGGCAGAGTCCAAGACCTGTTGAAATCAAAGGGGGAAAAGTTGCGTAATGAATTTAAACTTACTGTAGTTCAAATTAAGTGGATATGCTTCAAAGCAGAAGCATATTTGTACCAGCGAAGGTGGTGAATTTTCCTTTCAGTGAGGGCTGCAAGTAGAATCCCTGAGTTAATAAAGGGCATGCCTAGTACAGAACGGTAGCATCGACTTTTAAATCTGTCCACATGGCTGAAGACTAGTAGGTACAGGGGTAGTATTGACCATTCTACTCTTAGAAAAACAGTTTAGTAAACTTAGCTGCTAGATACACTGTGGGGTACCCATGTTGTTCCTGGAGAGACATGTGGTAAGAGGGAGAGAAAGTGGCAAGCTGAGTTGTGCTCCTTTTATCTGCAACTGAAATCAAACAGAGCTTTATCCCCTACTGCCTCATGGGAGTAGGGAGCTCCATGGCAATGAGGAAATCCTTTTCAATAGTAGTGGAAGTTATCTGAGGATTGTGAGTCTGGGTCACCTTTAATTATGCCAGTTGGTGACTAACACAAGAAATGCTGTGCAATTGTCCATTCTGATTCATGTGCTGCAGGGCAGTTTTGAGCTTGCTCACTTAATTGCCTGATTTTTTTTTATAATCTTTCACCATAACATTTCCAATGGCTTCATTCCCTCAAAACTAAAAAAAACTCCAGATCATAATGCTTTCTCTATGATCACCCTGGGCTCTCTTCTTGTAGTTCTTAAAAGTAATGAAGATTTTGAGTGGTTCTTGTCTCTGTCTAATGCTGTCTTACAGGCCACTCCTAAGTCAGCATAACAAGCCCTTCAGTAAAGCTGACTTACATCATTCTCAACACTGATAGTGATGTAAGGCAACCTCAGGCTTACAGCTGGAGTCAGCTTTCATGACACAGTACCAGTCATGCAGGACTGACATATTACTGAAAGTTGCAGAGAGTGGGGTGGTGGCTGTTGGATTGATGTTATGTTGAACGTTTTTAAATGTAAAATCTTTGCTTCTAGATCCAGCTAGCCCTTCCTTGTGGGAATTAGGACTGCAAGGCTTAGTCATTCTCTTTGTCTAGTGTAGACTTAAATAGATTTCAACTTTCAAGGAGCATTAGGTGTATAAATATATGTGTAATGAAGTTTAAGCTCTTGGACTTTTTAATAAAGCTTTCTTCTCTTAGAAGCTCATATAATCAATGTAGCTGCCTCATATAAAGTTGTTTCAAGTTTATTGCTTAAGAGATAACTTCATAATCTGTCAAATTTTGGTCCCATTCCCCTTCCCCTGTTCCCTTTTCAGTCCCAAGAAGAACTGCAGGAATATTGCAGATGCTCTGGGATTATGTATGTGGCCCTTGTGTCAGATAAAGAAGGAAGTCATGTAAAGGTGAGTGTGGGACCAGAGGATGCTTGATGGTGTTACAGACTTACGATCTGTTCTACATTTCTTTTTTTTAAGGTCATTATTATTTTCACTAAAGTATCTTAAGTAGATGAAATACAGTAAAAACAGTTTCACTTGCTTAGTAGTAGAAAATTTGTCTGAAGCTTTTTATCCCTCCATAGCAGTGTTATTTACAGACCCCCTTTCCTCTAGGAAAGTCCAGAAATGAATGGAAACATGCTGAGTTTTGAGTCTTTGGTGTATTTATGCGGAAAAAGGTTTCTGTTGCCTCATTTCTTCGAAACTACAAAAATAATGAGATGGCTCAGTGATGTTTCCAGTTCCAGCTTTCCATGATATAAACCAAATAGAATAGTTAGGGTTGGAAAGGACCTTAAGGTAATCTAGGTCCTACCCCTCTGCCATGAGCAGGAGTGCCTCACCCTAGACCACATTGCCCAAGACTGTCCAACCCGGCCTTGAACACCACCAGTGATGGAGCATTCACAACTTCCCTGGGCAACCCATTCCAGTGCCTCAC